>JAMZDL010000147.1:0-72440 GCA_027579765.1 Candolleomyces efflorescens
ACTATGAAGATGTTCGATGAGGCGAAGGAAGGACTAAGAACGAGGACTCAGGAGGTAGCGCGCTTAACGGGGCAGGTTCAGGCCCAAGCGATGGAGATAAACACCCAGATCCAGCGAATCACCATACTGGAGGCTGAGTTGAAGGAAAGCAAGGAGCGCGCACAGCGAGCTGCCTCTTTAGAGGCGGAATTATTGGCGGAGAAACGGAACTCGGAGGAACGGAGGCGTGAATCGGCTCACCTCGAGACGCAATTGGAAGATGCGAGGCTGCGGATTGCCTCGTTGGATGCAGAGTTGCAGACGGAGAAACAGAGGTTGGAAGGAAAGGTACAGGAATTGGAAAGGAGGGTGAGGGACAGAGGGTCCGAGAATGAGGCGCACTTGCGGTGGGTTCGCGCTCTGGAGATGGAGCTCAAGGAGAGCAAAAAGAAATCGGAAGCGCAGGCTCAGGAATTGACTCGTCTAAGGAGGGAAGTTCAGGACCAGACGACCAGCAACAGACGCTCCGCGAATCGGATCACCTTTCTGGAGACGGAGCTGGAGAAGTGGAAGATGAAATCGGAAGAGCAGGGACGAGAAACAACTCAACTCAGAGGACGAATTGAAGAGAAAATCACTGAGGCCGAGCTTCATGAGCAGCAGATCGCCTATCTGCAGACAAATTTAGAGGAGCGGGAGCAGGAACTGGGCCTGCAAACTCAAGAATCAAATCGCCTGAAGGCCGAAGTTGAAGACCTTCTTGCTCAGTGCGGGACTTTAACTAAGTCGATCGGCTCTCTGGAGCGACAGTTGAAGTCATACCAGAATAGTCCGCCTCAAACTCGCCAACCTCAAGCAGCTTCATCGCCCACTTCACCCTTCGGCAGGGTGAACTCTCTCCGAAACGGAACTCCACAACGCACCGCTTCGCCGGTCAACCAGCCAACGCGGTTCTCCGGTTTCAGTGTATCTCAATCCACTCCTCTGTCTTCGCCACCAGCCTTCCCAGATTATACTTCACAGTTGTCTGTAGGGTTGAACACCTCGAGCCCCTACCCAGCGTTCACAACCAACACTCCTCCCGCTGGCAACCAACCTCTGGTAGAGCCTGGCTTCGATCCTACCCTTCTTCAGCGCAACAATCAGTCAACGAACTGGAATTCAAATTTCAATTATCCTTCGGAGTTATCCAACCCCCCTAGCGGATACGGAACCAATCCTACAAATTTCCATTATCCTTCAGAGTTGTCCGACCCCCCTAGCGGATACGGAACCAATCCTACTAGCTACCCTTCGAATCCGGCGCAAGGAGGCTATCAACAAGGAGGAAATGCCTATTGGTACAGCTCCAACTAGGTAAGTCATCGTCTTTGGCCCCTTTCTCTCATCACTATGTGTACCCTGTCGCGTTATGCCTATCCTCTCCTCATGTTCATACATCCTATGCGTTATCCCTTTTTGTTCAATATATATGCAACCGACTTGTCTCCCTCATCCCCCGATACTCCCTCTCGAATAACTCTGCATAGTTTCGCCATCTTGTATATATCACGGTTCTAGATAGTTCTGAGCTCTGCGTATTTGCTGGTCAAATATACACTCTATGACATTGTGATTAGTGAATGAACTATCTCTGCGTCCACCGGGACCTAGTTCTCGTCTTCATTCCGTGATCGAGCTTCACATCGACATCGAAAAGAGAAGGCTGATAAAAGCGTTGTAGTAGCACGATAAGGAACCTAGATTAGGTTTCTATGTCTGATCGACAAACGGACGCACTGTGAAGGTGACAGGCAGTTATATAGGCAAGCAAGTAGAGCAGGGGGATGACTTTTTTGGGGTACAATCGAATATGTAAAAACAAGATCTGGAATGCGTCAAGAAGGGGTTGGTATACGGTCAAACGCCAGTGTACCTTTCAAGAAATTCGCCCCTCAAAAAGCCTCAGGTCACAGATCAGACGATAATACGTCCACCGGACATCCAGTCGTCCACCTCCACTGCATATACTGCAACAAAATAATAGACGCAGGTTTCCCTGGTCCAAGATTCGCTCCCTCCGAAGGCACGATGCGAGATAGATTCGGGAGGGTTGGAAGTTGGTCGCCACTACCGTCCTGCGCTAAATGGGAGAGTCGGGATTTTCCTTTAAGGAAATCGACGAGGATTTGAGCTCCTAGAGCGGGCAGCGAAGTCGGAAAATAGCTACGGTCACGGCGTACGACCATATCTAACGTTTCCGAATGAATGATGGTGCCATCGGACTGAGTTGTGATCGAGGTTTGGAGGTCACCAATCACTATTGGCAAGAAGGTGTAAAGCAGCGGGAGAAGTGATGTGATAGCATTTTCATCCATGGTTAACGTCGTCACATTCCGCATGCCCACCAACATGGGCCAAATCACTCCAGAGCAGAGGCGGGGGGCTGGTCCCAAGATGGACGGCGCGTCGTTCAACATGATCCTGAAATCTGCGACGTGCTCGAGCAGAGGCTTCATGTACACTACAGCTTGATGGAGTGCCTCCTCGGCGAGCGTTCGGAGCTTTATGGTGATCATCGGAAAGGTGGGGTCATGTCCGACAACAGTCGAAGTTTGAGTGCGGCCCAGTGGTAATTGGTCTGCTGCACTGCGCGCTATTCCAAGAGTGATGGGATACTCTGCAAGAGTATTGGCATTGAGCTCTAGCGAAGGCGACTGGAACGAATCTTGACGGGTAAAGAAATTGAGAAGCCCGACAATCCGTTCCCGGAAGAAATCGCCCCAGGGGAAGATGTGCACACCGGACGAGCAACTAGGAGGCTGGGCGGGAAGAATTAATTCGAAATCACATGCCGCTGGGGTGTTGATGTTTTTGAACAGGTCGACGAAGGCGTCCATACTCCAGCTATCCGCCAATGACACCTTCTCCAAACTGAACAGGTCAATTGCATGATCCAGGAACGGGAGAGGATGTTGGTGCGCCTCATGGGCTATGGCGTCATGAAGTGTGAGGGATCGAAGATGGGGCGTACGCCGAAGGGTATCCAACAATTGCAGGGGATGGAGTCTAGCACCTCTTGCCAGATTACAGATAGAGAGTTCGGTGAGGTGGGAAGGCTTTGCTATGTGTTGCATGTACATGCATGGTATGAAGTTGGAATCATGGATGGAAAGCTTGTCTAGCATGAGGGCTGGGATGCGAACTCGTCTGAGCCCCACCCCCGTCTTTGGGATCTGACCTGTCCACCTGAACGTGCGCAGCTGCGATTTGAACGGTTGGCCAGAGAAGAGCCAACGGGGGTCGTACTCGACCCTGTGATTCATGCAGTACTTGATGTTCCATTCGCGGACACGAAGGTAATGTTCCTGCAGCATCTCCAGCACGCGAAGGTCCCGTTTGCGGTGAACGCAAAAAGGAGCATCGCGGTGCTCGAGATCGAATATGTGTGGCGCAGAAAGAGTCAAGAGTTGTTGCAGGCGACTGATGGGCATTCGTTGGAAGTCAAGAGCGTGGGCCCAAAGGGCGTTGTGCCCAAGGGCAGCAGATCGCCACGATCGACAAACTTGAGCGCAGGAAAGGACCGTGATTCGGGTGAGGATTTTTTCCGTGGGATCAATATCTTCTAAGCATGGATGAATTATTCTGGAAAAAATGCTTTGCAGGATTTCGTAGGGGAAAAGTTGAGGATGCGCGGCGGTATCATCGACATCTTGGGGGCATAAAGCGACCCATTCGTCCAAAGCCTCCGAGTCTGAATCGCGTCTGGCGCGTCGCTGAAACACTCGAAGGGCTGAACCTGGTACGACATATCTTGCTAAATTGACCATGAATGCGCTCGATTTGCAAAGGCAGTGAGAGACTGTATGTTCGCAGGGGTGAGTCAAAGTGAGGGAGGGAGCGTGCAAATACTCACGAACCGAGAATGTTGGCTCGACACGTAAGTGCGACAGCTGAAGAAAACTTCGCCATCTCGACGAGCCGAACAGAGCAGTGCGCATAGCTCTCCACGAATTCATCCATTCCGCATTCAGTGAGGGGAGGTTCTTCATGCTAGGATATAAGTAGAAGTCCAATGCGGCTTCCATAGTCTCCATGACAGGAGTCAGACGATCGCTAGCCCACATTCGCCCTTTACCAAAGCCTCTGTACGTAGGGCTCCATCCAGTGTGAGTGAAACATAGCTGCTCAAAACACGCAAGGATCGGGCGACAGTACAAGGACTGACTGTAGAGCGTTGCCAAGTATCGTCGATAGGTTCATGTGAATACCAACCGACCGCCAGCAACATAGCACAAAAAAACTCTGACCTTGGACCTTTTTGCGGATTCGCGTCCCCGAGAGTGGCCTTCCTTCGTGCCTTCGTTCCCACAAGTGTGGGTCAAGATGGAGGTCGGGAACAAGAAGAGGGTCGGCCGACCTTATTTGGAAGGTGTCGGACTCTTCCTGCCAGTGGCGCTTCTGGCTAGATCCCGTAAATTTTCATTCTGGACACATCAATACAAAATTGAGATGTCATTGTTGTTCAACATAATGAAGACGCGAACCCGTTTAGTCCGGCCACGGGAGGCTCGTAGTCATAGACACCTTGTAGACAACATAGGTCACATTCAAAGACGTTCAAACACGGAGTCCGTTCATCACTATCATACTAATAATACAAAGTCCATCAAGCACATGAGTCTATCAAGCCCTATCCACCGCCGCCTCCTGGACTCCAGAGTTGCGGACTTTATAGGCGGGCAATTGCTCAGTCTCAACTGGTGGCTTCGCATAATCCAGTTCCTCCTTCTCCTTCAGAATCTTTTCCCTAATCCTAGAGAAGATGCTCGAGGTATCGGCTTTCCCGACAACCTTCTCGTCAGCGACAAAGGCTGGAGTCGCAGCCGGGGCGGCTGCCATGCGGCTACGACGGCGACGCAAGAAGAAGAATAAGGCGGCAACGAGAAGGGCAAAACCGAGGACACTGCCGATGACAGCCCCAGCAATTGCTCCACCGGACATCGAACGACCTCGGTAGATTGCCTCGCCAGAATTTGGCCATGTGGAGATACCACTTGCGCTAGGCCATGCAGTTGCGGTAGCATAGCCGGAGGACAACCCGTATTCTGTCTGGTCGCGGATCACCAGGCGGTCGAGGGTGAGAGGTAGTCCACCATTAGCGGTGTAGTTTACAGTCAACGAATGGTCCCCATAAGTGAGTAGCGGGGTCTCGAAGAAGACTTGATTGAGGAGATCGCCGCTCGCACTGGACGTGGGACGGTTGACAACGAAGGTGACTGGAGGTTGTCCGTCGATGGAGTAGGTACCTTGGGCGGTACCAGTGGTACCGTCAGGGATCACCCCATACCACATCAGGGTGCTTCCTGTGACGGATATAAATCAATACAATATAGGGAGCCACCAATGAATGGAGACGGTGTATACCTTGGAACGAGGTGCTGAACGTTGCTCCGACAGTGGAAGCGGTAGCGAAGCCAGAGTCGGACGGCCTGACCCATGAGCTATCGTAGCGGAAGGTCTCGTCTTGACTGGGGATCGACAGGAAGCTTGGACGTGACCGATACCCATAAGTCTCCGACGACGGAGTGTACTGAATGTAGTCGACGGAGAAGAGATTACTGTTGGTCTGCAGGGTCAAGTAATGATATTGTCCCTCCTGTAATCCTGCGAACGAACAGAGGACCTGATTGTTCTGGTCGCGTTCAACGGTGGCGCTTGAAGTAGCTTGCCCATCAAGCACGCACTCCCAGGTTGGCTCCGTACCGTCGGAGTTCCTTCCAGCGCCCAGTTTACCAACAACGTCGACGCTGGGGCCTTCGTGATTGTTTCGAATCAACGTGCTTGCTAAAAATGAAAGTGCCTCTCACCTGTGAAGCTGAACGTAACAGACCCCCAGTCTCCTCGACATGTGTGGAGTGTGTGCTGAAAGGTGGGCCCTGAATTACCAACGCCGTCTTGACTTCCTCGGGAGTCGACAGCCCAGTTGCCATAAAAGCTCATGTCTGGGTTTGTGTCGTCGACGACGATCCTTCGAGTAGCAGAAGCCATGGCGATTTCCTAGACGCAAAAACGAAAATAAGTTGAAGGGCGGCAAGGGAGCACGGGTGGGAGAATCTGCGAAGGAGCCTGAAAGAAACCCAGAGAGATACATATCGGTTTTCACGTCTTATACACGGGGTGTAGGTACGTATACAGCGGTGATGAGTCCCCGCTGCTTGGCATGCGTCTGAGATTCCTTTTGGTTCGATTGGGCAGGTGAGATACACTTCTCGCCCTATCCAGGTCTTAAAGCCACCGTGTTTCGTGCTGATAAGTTTTCTAGGGTAATTGTGTCAGATAGCAACATAGCGCCGGCCAGAAAAGGGACTCACAGTGCTGCGCACGCCTCATGCCCCCTAGAGGCAAGGATCCGGACAACCATAAGCAGCGTGGCGAGAAGGCTCATCAGTGATAGATGACGTTCATTCAAGCTAAGTAAGAGCCGTTGAACTATGCGTTAATTGGGTTCGAGGTCTCTGCGGTCAACTCAGGCCGCGATTGTTCGAATTGGGAAGTACGACGGCCAAAAGTCCCCGGTTACAGCCAGAACGGTCGAATCTTTTCCTCGATTCGTATAAGGCCCCAAGTCGAATTCAAAATTGTCAACGTTCAGGAGAAACTGAAGTTCTGGATCTGGAAAGTCTGCAGCTGAATGTGTACGCGGAGGCCGTCGAGAATCTTCCGGGACAAGGCTACCCGACAAGGCTACCCAGGAGGGTGGTTGCCTTCTGTGATATCGAGCTCGATCGAGCCTCAAGCTACCGTAGCTGTTACCCATAGAATGGTGGCGAACAGGCGCAACGGTTTCGATGGGCTTGGGCAGATGAATCATGGAAAGAGGCAAATGAGTGTGGGAATCTCACTGCCTTCGAACAGAATAGTCATAGTCGGTATGATTGCACACGCAGTTCGCTATACTGGTTATACTCTCAAGTGGAAAATCAGACGGATACCGGCCGTTTCTACTGACCAAGCGCTGGAGACAGGCCTACACTCCAGCCGTGGCGAAATCTTGTCCTAAGGTACGGCACCGTCATCGGGCCGCTTTCTCTGCGCCATGAAAGAAGAAGGCCAGAAACTGTTCTGTGGTGAGGTAGCATTGTGTCCTATCGACAACCTCAGAAGCTCCCAATATTGAAGAGGCGGTCCACCTCTGGACAGTCTTTCCATCAGATTCATAACATCAAGTCTTTCAAGCATGATATTCTAGGGGCTCGATCGAAAAACGCTATCATCGCTGCTTGATTTGGGGGCAGTTCGCCGTCGCTCTCGTTGTCGTTCTCTGGAAAGAAATATAAAAGGCACTCCTTCTTTGCGCTGCATCACACGTCCCATCTTGCAATATCAGAACTCACCCTCCCCCGGAAAATATGGAATCTTTGGATCGTTTCACGCTGGACATCTTCCCCGCACTTGGCACGAGAGCGTTAATTGTTCACTTTCCATGTTCTGCTTGGAGTGCGGTGCAATCACCCGCAGAACTTTGCTTTGTTTTCCGTTTTCTTGTGGACTATCTGTTTGGAATATATTGCACAGACAGCCGTATCAATTCACCCCACTGTCCTCTGTGGTTCAAGGCTCAGCTGGAACGTACGGTGGGGTACCCGGCCTTCCAAGACACGTTCGACGTAGGTCGGGCACGACAGAATACTACGCTTCCGTCTCGTCATCAACCTGATGCACCTACGAACGAGGAGCAAAAAGGCAAACCCATTAGCCCTGGAATGATCAACATTGCAGGCAAACCTCTAACTCACCGCAGCAGCAAGCGCTGTCCACTCGTGCATACTCCGATAGTACTCGTCTTGGTTCTCAATCACAGGATTGTCCGCATGCCAAATCGTGAATGAGGAAAATTCGGAGACGGGTTTGAGCCTCCTTTGAGGAGCATTATCCCTAGCAAACTCGTCTTCGTTGCTGTCCACGTCCATATGCGCGTCGACGTCAATCGCCGCAGCTGCAGCCTCCTTGGCCTTCTTCGCCTCTTCTGCTTCGACGTCGACAACGCGTTTGGATACCGCGCTTCGTGTGAGTCGGCCCCTTTTTCTTGTCGAGGTTGTGGGAGGTTCTTCAAGAGGGTCTGGTTGAGGTTTAGAAGTGGAAGATGCAGCTTTGGATGAGGATGTTGTATTTTTGGATGAGGATGATGACGTTGTTGATGGAGCGGGTGCTTCGAGAACTAGACCTCTGTATCCCTGCGGTAGGTCTACCTTCAAACCCTGGATAGTACGCCCTCGAAACGTGGAGATGCTCCGTGTTGCAGAGAACTCTTCCACTGGCCTGCTCGAGGGTGAATCTGTTTCACTGGCCACTAGTTCTGATGCTGTGGGTGCTGCTCGGTGAGCGACCGAGTTGACAAAATATCGTGAAGTACCCACGTTGTTCTGCTGCTTCGCCTGGTTCCTGTAGCTCAACTCCGTCTGGGCGTCGCGCCTCACCGCCGGTCGCACCATCATCAACAGACATCGTCGCCCTGGCCAAATCGGGTTGATATTGGCCCACAGCCTCTGGCTCGCCCACCTCGGCTGAGTTGCAAGGTGGAGGCTGAGATTGAGCGCCCATTTTCTCCTCCTTCGCCGGTTTGACGTCCATGAACGTTGAGATCGCGGCTGGGCCGCTGTATGATATGTGGAACGGCATGAGGCTGGGGGAACTTGTCTTGAGGTTTGCAGGTATTGTGTCCAAAATGACGACGGAATCGGCCATGGTTGTCTATCTTGCAGCGATACAGCCGATATTTTCTTTGGTTGGAGGGTGAGGTCCCCTGTAAAGACTGAATACGGTCTGGAAGAGGAGAAGTGCTGAGGAACGCAGAAACGCGCGACACGAAACGCGATGTCACGTCAGATCACGTGTGTGTGACTCCACGTGTCTCTACGTCACGCTCTCAGGCGTTGTTCGTGTTCGTCAAGGTTTCTCTTGACGTCCATGCTTTCAATTCTGACCTGAGTATGAACCAGGACCTCTCTAATTGCAGTGCTTTTTGCGCTTCCGTCTCCTAGATTATTGCCACCAAGCAATTCTACGACCGACGAAGTGCAACTTTGCTGTGCCACGCAGTGAAATGGCAGTGTCGCTCCTAGCCAAACGCCTAATGCGTTGCTTCAGGAGCTCATCAATGGTACCACACTTACCTTCTACTCCCACTCAGTTAAACGCCTAAGTGTGAGGCTTGGCTGTATCAACCGCTCCGTCTTGTAGCCTCCGGTCATCACCAAGGGGTGCCACAGAATTTTTCGTCGCACATGGTCGTTTTCCGACGTTTGGGAAGGCTGAGCCTGCACCGCGACTGATGAGAGGGTATAAGAGAGAGCACCTGGAGGCTTGCGTATTTCTCTTCGAGCCCGATAACCACATCAGTGCGATGTTTCAAGACGCTTCATTGGCCTCCAGACTCCTTCAAGAACTGGAATACTTCCAAGTGACCAAAGTAGGTGCTCACTCCCCGTATAGACAAGCGGTCACTGATGAATTGGTGGTCTAAATATACACAGTACTGTTCTGGTGGGTGCAAAATACGGCCCGCTCTTCCCTGAATACAAGTGTTTTACCAATATGATGGTCTGCTCTAGTCGTCGGTTTGACGGTGCTAATTTATGATATCATCCTTACCATGGATCAGGAGATCTCAACTGTCTGGGGATCTCGTTGGACAACCGGGAAGTGCCTTTATCTTCTCGTAAGTGCCTTGTTCTCATTATCGTGATTTGCACAATTGACAAAAGTTTATTGCCAGACGAGATATCTGTCGCCAGTGGTGTTCATGATTGACATGTTCCGTGAGAACGTCTTTCATCGCCCTTCTCTACGGAGACTGATTAATTTCGCAGAGTTGATGTCATGGCATGTTCCTGTCTCAGTGAGCTTTTCTCGAGTTGATTCGCTGTTGCCAAAAACTCTGATCAGCGACTTCTGTTTCCAGACGTACGATGATCCAATAAAACCACAAGAAGCCAGCTCACCTTCCCTTTAGATGTCGAAAACTACAGCTCTCTTCCACCATCATTGGAGTGGTGGTTGTTACCATGATCGAAGGTATGTACATGGAACTCGAAGTGTATTTCACGTGCCTCAACCTCGAACACCAGGAATCCTCGTCATTCGTACCTACGCTCTTTACCGCAACCGATTTCTCTTGACGTCGTTGATCGCGCTCACCTTCGTAAGCGCCTTACTTTGATCTCAGCGACAACATTATCTTATCTCTCATGAACACAGGTATCCCTAGGAACGATGCTGGGATGTTACTTGACCGTCTATCAGAAGGAGGTTTGTACGTACGCCACTGACCGCTCCTTTCCCTTGTTCCTTCTACATTCCGCCGCGTTATACTGATACCCCCGTTCGCAGTCATCTCAAACAAATTTGGAACTTCGGGTTGCATCCAATTTTGCCAAGGGCCACTCTGTCACGCTCTACTGGTGGCCTTCTGGTTGCCTTTCTTCCTCTTGGAAACTAGTAAGTCGCCAAGGATATGTTGGTTCCATCGGTTTAAGCGCTGACGATGATCGTGGTGTTAGTTGTCTTCACTTTGACGGCATGGAAGACTTTCGGGGACTACCTTCAGCACGACGAGAAGTCTCAGTCGCCTAGTACGACCGGTAACGGCCTTGTTCAGGATACGATTGAGATCATAAGATTGGACAAGACCTTTGCTAGGAAACCAACTGGGTTAATTGAAGTGATCACAAGGGATGGTCAGTCGTTTTCTGACATTTTTCTTGCATGTGTTCGATTGTTAAGTGCTCCTCATGGCGGAATGATAGGCTTTGTGTACTATCTCAGTGAGTCAGATGACGACTCTCGTTTCAAGAGATCGATGCTAACCTCCGCTGCTATTTTTCCCTTCGCAGTCATCCTAGGTGGGCTTTAGAGTTTGACCCGGATCTAGACAACCTTCAACTAACCACATGTCTACGCCTCAGCAATGTCAGCAGCTAACATGCTCGTGTGGCTATTTGCTCCATTCAGTTTGGCGTACATGGGCATCGCGTAAGTCTTCCTTTTTCTCTCTGTGTATTCACTATGTCTCAACTCGACTGCGCCCATATCGTAGCCTGTTGAAGAGTATCCAAGTTATCATCTGTTCGAGGTGCGACCTTGTTCTATTGAGTGTCAGATACGAAGCATGAAACCACTAACAAGTGTCTTGCATTCATCATCTCTCTAGACTACTATTAAATATCAGAGACGTCGCAAGACAACCGGATAGTGACCACCTCTCGGATCTGGATTTCGCCCCTAGTTCAGGTTTCATCTCAACATCGATGTTTAGCCGCGAAGTAGCCTCTCCAGGCTATAGTCGGGACAGTGTTAACCGGAGGAGTTATTTTGGCATGACTGTCAATGGGACGGCCGCATGAGCCTTGGAAGATTCGAAACCCTCTTTTCACTTGAACCTTGCTTTCCGTATCAGAACTCTTTTGCATTCATTCCAGCATGGATAGATCCCCACTGACATTCCGCTATGTATCATTGCCACTCGTTTTGCCACATCGCCATATATTATTCTTTATTTATATTATTATCACTATCCTTATCTCCATACTCTTCGTCTTTATAGGATACATACTGCAGTGGTCTTTCGCCGGTCGGAACCTACCCTTGAATTCCTCGTAGCTCCGTACTCGTCTGTCGTCGATAGGCCCAACACTGGTGCGACATATACAGCAGAAGCGCCCGGCTATTGCGAGAATGTGGGGTCGGCGAATAAAGATCTAGGCGCCCTTTGGCGCCAGATAACCGAACACGCGGTGCTCTTGATTCTTTTAGGGTCTACTCGTTTTTGTGCAAGAACATGCCAGAATTGTCGAGCGCTGAAGAAGAGCCGCTAGCTCCGGAGATGGGTGTAGGCGGCGATGGGTGAGCGCCCATGGCGGTCTTCCTTGCGAATCGAGCCAGATAAGATATGTGGACATGTGCGTGAACTCGCATCGATAACCTTCGTTGTGGGGTCAAAGGATCTGGATGAGATCAAGGGGTCACTCCTAGCATTGAGTGATTAATCCCCAAAGGAGGATGGTAAGACTCATGTCTACTTTATGCTTTTACTGTTTTTATGGGGTCCGACTGCCTCGTAGTTGGTCGGATTTAGCAGTGGGCCTGGCACCGTTGTAATGTTTTCAAGCCTAATTCACCCCAGGCTACCTAGGGTTACCGCACCTTCGGCGAGTAACGTTATAGCTACAAAGAGTGGTGGGTCACATTGAGTATTCCGAAGTGTTGTGGCCATCTCGGTCAGCACACAGACGTTGCAGGTTTCAAACTAACCCTTTAGATTTCTGCAACGGCTCCGCAAGAGTCATTAATCATTGCTCACGCCTCGTGCATCTAGTGAAGTGCACAAATTTTTTTCGGCCACAGCTCGTGACTCCGGGGCACAGTATCGATTCGTGCATTCGATCGAGACTGAAGGTCTTGCCGAACTCGGGAAACAAGGCACTAGTACATTTGTGGGTACGCAGATTCCTAGAAGGGAAGCTCAGAAGGACCTCTGCTGAGATGAACCCTGTGACATAGTGTTACTACACGTACGTCACTTCAAGTTGCAAGGAGGACACGACGCAGCAAGAGGTAGCAGATTCCCTGATCGTGGACCGGTTCCCACGAGAACGACCCTGAGCGTGATGGCAACATAGAGGGCGGCAAACACGTCCAGCTTGACGGCCACCAAAAATCTGTGTTACCATCAGGAACTCGGCACGGCGGCCAGCCAACAGGGAGGATGGACCATCGTATTCGCATTCCGTAGCATCCTCAGTTTTGGGTGGCTCGACGCAAAAAGATAACATTGGATCGGAAGTTACCGTAGTTCAAACAAATGTCTGAGCCCCAAGCATATGCAGCCTAGTATTGTCAACTATAACGACAGAAACACGTCAGGCTATCTCAAATATAGTCCAAGCTCCTGGGCTGCGATAGAAGGTGCCTCACATCTGGTCGGTTGGTGCTGCTTGCACGCGTCAGCTGACGCGCTTTGGAGGGATACGGACACCAATAATGAGCAAATAATGAGCGTGTGGGGACGGCAAGGTGACGGTAGGCAGAGCGTGCCAGGGAAAGAGCCTCACTTGCCGAAATGATCTTGCTGTTAGGATCAGGTCAGGGCTGGACAACGGCAGGGAAGCCCATATCCCCATTTCGGCCACCTGGGGGGGGGGAGGGTGCCGTGGGAACCGGTCCGCGATCAGGGAATCTGCTACCTCTTGCGACGCAGGCTCTGAAGGCGTCGACAGAGAGGTCGGAGAAACTATCCCGTAATTATGACAGGTTTTATGGATCTTCTTCTGAAGAATGATCATAAGCGACTGCGAATTCGAATGTCGACTGCGTGGTGCGTGCTGTGAAGCGGGCGCAAGTGGGGTAACCTGTTGCTTCGAGATATCCCGAGTATAGCTCTTGCTAGTTCGGTGAAAGCGGGGTTTTTCCCATATCTCAAGAAAGATATATGTCGTTGTGCCACTGGGTAATTGACAGATTGAGTCCATCGATAAAGAGGTCACCGAGTCGCTGCATTATGGGGTGTTCCTGGGCGCCCCTGAACAAAGAGGAAGCACACAGACAAACGATGGTTGGGCACTGCTCCTGATGCAGATGTGTCAATTGGGACCTCCCAAAAGGTTCATGAGAAACACGGGATCGTAGGCGCCTATCGGTTTGGGGCGTTGATGGTTGGGGGAGGTCTCGGATGGAACGAACCAAATGGGCAAAGCAGGTCCTCGTGGTCCGAGTTTTCGGCCCCTTTGCCCTTTGCCGAGCATATGTGTGAAAATGCCGGCCGCCCGTGCGGTTTGCTCGTTCACACGCAGGGTCCCAGCAAGGACCTGAGTGTACCTCCAGCGCCTAATTTTATGTGTCCACCTTCTCGTCATTGAAGCAATCAGCGCTGGGATGCTGCGTAAGATAATCAGTGCGTTGGCCACAGCCATGACTCGGTGCTAGAAAGGTCTGGTGGAAGGGGATTTTGTGCTGTGGACGCCTCCATCCATCAAGCGACCATCCTTCAGGGTCCGAAAATTCTCTGGTCAGTTCTTGGGGCCCGGCAACTGATATTACTACGCCTCGTTTAGCGCCGCGCCACGAGAGATGGTACCAAACCGTAGGGTCTCTTCGCAGAAGGCATAGGGGCAACGCTCTGTGCTCTGGGGAGGCTTCTGGGGGCTATGCTCAAAGCAAACTCTAGTGCTCAGTGTTCGGGTGCGCTCTTATCTGGTCGTCCCGTAGTCGACATTGCTCAAAATGACACGGCAAATAAATGATTGATGTAAAAGTTATGAGATTCAGGATCAGGCGCCTGTCAGATTCATGAACCGAAGGGGCAACTCAAGGGCCGCAAGGCCCGCGGATTGGCTCAGAGAGCCCACCGTTTGACTTCGATATTGCACGTTTTCAGGGCCATATAAAGGGCCTCCCATACCCCTTCCTACCCGTTCCCTCCCTTTCTTCTCCCCCTCTCATATACGTCGCTCACAACATGGACGCTCTCAAGAGTGTGCTGTCCCCCTTTGGGATGAATACAAATGCAATTCAAGATACTCTCGTATGTCCCCTGGTCGCTGCCTAGTCGCGGGGGCAACGAGTTGACCAGAATTTTCGATCTTAGAAACTTGTTGTTATTGGTGGAACCGTAGAGACGGCCAGGAGGGCGTCTGTGTCAGCCTGGAATGGATTCGTCGACTGTAAGCGCTATGTGCGACGCCCCGGTTGGAATATGACGCTGACTCGCCCCCGCCTCGTTAACAGCATTCTTTCTCACTGCGCACTTTAGCCAAGAAGACTACCCATATGACTGGTAAGCTTTCTTCTAGACCCCCTAAATTTATCCCAAGCACTGCTGACCATGGCTTCTGGGGGCGGACAGGCTGATGCACTGGCTGGCCAAGGTATGTTCGTTGCCTTCCAAATGCGGAGTTCAGGCCTAACCGCGCCGAATGTTCAAAGCAACCCGCTTGGGGTCGGAGCCGAGAGTTCGACATCACAACTCGCTCTGTCGGCCGAAACACCATTGCCCAAACCAGCTCTGGGGATATTGAGGAGGACGAGGAGGAGGACGATGGAGGATTGGTCCATGGCCGAAGGAGACGGAAGGTGCAGTTTATGCCCAGTGTTGGTGAGTCATTCATCGCAATTAGCGGAAATGGGTCAAGCATGTTGACAGTGCCTTACAGATACTACGCACACAATCTATTACCGTGGGCACTGGCTCAGAGTAAGCATTTCCCGGATCTCCATCAATTCGTCCCCTTGTGCTGACGCCGCTGCACGGTTCAGATTACTCGCACTAAGCGCTATCCGGATTACGGACATGGCGCCTCGCTAAAAATCAGGTCAGTCCAGGCTGTCTTGTGGCCGACCTTGTCGGCTTCATCTCACACCACCACTGAACTCTACCTTTCTTTTCTCTCCAATAGCGTTGTCGCTAGGAACAATGATGTGTTAAAGAAGCTCGTTCTTGAAGCTAAAAGAGAATACGAAAAAGACTCCGAGCATCGTGTTCATATCTTTATCGCAGACACGTAAGCGCCGAATTTCTTCAGTGTTTCTTTTTGCACTTCCTCCGTTAAAAGATTATTCAAATTTGCAGTACTAGGTCTTACTGGAGGTTCAATGGATCGCGCCAAAAGCGACCCATGAGCTCTATCGTGCTCGAGCCCGGAGTTAAAGAGATGCTTGTCGCCGACTGCAGAGATTTCCTCAATTCCGAAGAATGGTACGTACTTCTCCCCCACACCCACCCCCTGTTTCCGCGTGATCATGAAGTTTGTGCGAATGGTGGAATTGACTCGGCTCTGTTGTGTTTAGGTATGCTGAGCGAGGTTCGTTCTGAACTTAACCTTATCGTTCGTAGAAGGACGCCGCCTCATCTCTTTACCAGGTATTCCATTCAGGCGAGGGTATCTACTCCATGGTGTTCCCGGCAGGTAAGTCAATAAAGCAGTGACAAGATATCGGGACGTTCGGCTGATATTCATCACCCCAATCTTCTTATGCTTCCTCTCTCTCAGCGGCAAGACTTCCTTGATCCATTCGTTGGCGGGAGAACTCGGACTTGACATCTACGTGGTGTCGCTCTCAGCCAAAGGGTACGTGAACATTTCCTCGTCCATTCCGAAACCCCCAAAAAATTTCCCTTTTGTTTACGCCTATTTCATTTTAGGATGAGCGATAATACTTTGTCGGCATTAATGAGCAATGTCCCGTCAAGGTTTGTTCACCTGATCAATTTCGACGGGAGGCCTCGCTGATTTCGAATGCCCATTGAATCGCTTAACAGATGCATCTTGCTTTTGGAAGATCTCGATGCCGCCTTCACCCGTGGTGTCAGTCGAGACGCCAATTCCACTGGAGCGCCTACTGTCAAGGACGAAAAAGCAGCGGCGGCCGAGGCCAATGATGGCTCCACTCTCAGTTTGAGCGGCTTGCTGAACAGCTTGGATGGTGTCGCAGCGGCTGAAGGAAGGTAAGTTGGGTGGAAATTAATCTTAATTCTCTCACTCCCCATTCATATCTTATCATTAATTCCTTTTCATACTCGACCGGCTAACTGACATTCCATTCGTTAATTTAGGTTGCTGTTCGCGACGACAAACCACATTGAGCGCCTCGATCCCGCTTTGAGCCGTCCGGGTCGAATGGACGTCTGGATCAACTTTACCAATGCGACCAAGTGGCAAGCCGAAGGGATCTTTAAGTGTTTCTTCCCATGCAAGCCCTCTGCCGCATCTTCATCGACAGCGGCGTCGACCACGACCACTGAGGAAACCAAAGACGCTTCTCAGAAGAACCTTCCAGGATCGAAACGCAAGGCCTCAAAACATGCTATTCCTTTGTTGACTGAAGAGGAAATCGCTGTGCTCGCGAAACGGTTTGGTGAATCTATCCCTGAAGATGAACTGAGTGTACGTGCTGTTTCGTTCTTCTCAGTTTCGAGTCTCGAGGGGAAATCGACCTTGGCTTCCTCTATTGGCTGGCTGCTTTGCTCTTCCCCACCCTCTTTTTGGCTATCATCGTCGGCGTCGTTATGGTGGCCGTTTGACTGACCTTGTTCGACAAATTAGGTTGCAAGCCTTCAAGGGTACCTTCTCAAGAACAAAACCCGACCCAAGGAGTGTGTCGAAGAAGTTGGCGATTGGATCAAGCAAGAACGTGAGACCAGGGAGAAGCTCAAGCGCGAGAAAGCCGAGGTTTGTTGCTTGCCCTCTCTTTGTCTCTCCACCGTGCTGATGTCGGTCTTTATCATGTAGCGCGAAGCCAAGGAGGCTCAAGAGAAGCTCGAAGCTGAGGATAAGGTCAAGAAGGAGGTATGAATCCCCTTTCTCTCGCAACGCTATTCTTTCTCGTTGGGACGATCGCTGACTTGTTTGTCACTAATAGAAGGAGGAAGCCGAGGCAAAGGCAGCCAAGGAGAAAGCTGAGCGTGAGGCTAAAGATAAACTCGACCGAAAAGTAGTTAAGAAGAAGTCTCGGCCCGAGTCGCCTTCGTCATCGTCAACCAAGGTTGACACTACTGCTGCTGCTGCTGCTGCCACAGCTGTCGTCATTGAGACCAAAGCAGAGGAATCGACCTCGTCTTCCTCGTCCGAAACCGACACCACCACCGGTGCCGAGGCCGATACTGAGGAGAGCGTCACCTCTGAGGAAGAGGGCGACAGCAACAAGGACACTGCTGCGGCAACCTCGGAGACCAAGAAGGAGAAATGGGTTGCTATCAAGAGCCAGCCCGCCACAGGAGCTGCTGCTACCTCTACCCCCGTCCCACCGGAGACCGAGGCCACAGCGCCTGACGGGGCGTCTTAAGACCCCCGACCCCCATCCAACCGCCGAGACTCAATAAATCGACGCGCAAGTGCGATTGATTGACTGCTTTCAGTGTTCACAGAATGAAGGAATGGTCTCCTGTCTGTCTCTCTTGCCTCGGCCCCCTTAGTATCATCGGTTCTTGTTTGGTCGTTTCCTGCGCGTCGTTTTTTGTTGGTCGGACAATGCTTGCTTACTTTCTCGCTCTCTCTTAGCGGCGGTAGTGGGTGGTTTGCACAAAAAAGCCTCCATATCGTATCTCCTGTTCGAAGAGATAGGATGGGATTTAGGTCGAGGGGATAATGGGTCGGGCGACGTGCACCTGGCGGGCATAGAACCTGCCCTTCCTCCTCCCTCTCCCTCCGCCCGTTGCCTTATGTACGTAGTGTGTATGCCCTCTCCCCTATCGCTCACTCCCTCGCCCCAAGCCTTTCGTGTCGTGGTCGTATGGTTCGTATGCATGTTACTGCTGGTTGTGATGGGGTAGAACGAGTTGTTTTTTTGTAGCGGTTGCGTTTTTTCCCTGCATATAGTTTCGTAGCTGCTGCCCTTCTATGCTTCTCGTTCTTCCCCTCCTGTTTCGAATGCTCTGTCCGTCAATAGATGCCCAAATATATACAGATTTCGGGTTGGTCGTTTGACCACTATCGTATATTATCTGCAGTCATTCTCCCGGTCCTCAAAGAGGTTCCTCTAAATTCCTCACCCAGTGGACCATTGGTGTCCCTCCCACCTCCTCAGGTGGCTAGGTGGATTAAGCACCCTGGAAAAGACCCCGGAATCCTGATATGCGCCCTAGAGCAGGCTCAGCGGGGCGAGTGATAAACCCAGGACGATGTGTCAACGGAGGTACTTTCATCCCCCGGCTTCTGATCAAGAGCAGGGCCAGCTGGCAAGTTATTGGGAAGTCCTTTATAGGGTAATGGCAAAGCCAAAAATAGCTGGAAGTGACGCCCGGCGTCAGCCAAAAGACGAAAAGAAGACGCCAGCCTACCAATCCTGGCCAGCGCCATTGTGGGCGTCTCCCGGTCACCGCCGGTTCGAGTTCGCAAGTCCCCGTCGCTGGGCCCCGTAACCCTCGCGAATAGACCACGGTTCTCTTTTCATTCACAAGTTCCAGGTACAACAACACTCTAGTAAGACCCACAAGAACGAAAAAAGGACGAAAGCAATTTAAATACCAGTTATCATGATGCGGACAAAACTAGAGTAGGGTCGGTAGGTAGGTAGGTATTCGTCAAGAACATACGTATATATCTCGTCGAGACGGTGCATAGTAATAGAGTAAGGATATCTATCATTCGCCTCGGTCTATCTAAAGGAACATTTTTGCTTAAAAGGGAGGGGGGAGGAGGACGTCGAGATGAGGGTCTACCTCTCCGTTAGTCGGTCCCTGCCTATGTCGACTTTAATCCAACCTCCGAAAGCGTCTTGAACGCTTCCTTATATGCATCCAACAGCGCCTTTACCCTGGTCCTCTCTGCCACCAGCGCCTCATCCTCGTTCAACAGCTCCCCAAAGAGGTCAGGCTTATATAGCGAAGCCACAAGCCGATTCTGCACCTGCTGCGAGGTATGGTTGACAAGGAGGTGCATGATAGCCTTGGGGATAAGGTCTTGAATGCTCTGCCGTACGATATGGAAGTACGACGAGATCAATGAACGGATAAGATTCGTCTCCATCTCTTCTCTCGGTGAGAGAGTGGTTCCATCAGCGGAGACCTGTTACAACAAACGCAGAAATCAGCCACCCGACTCAAAGACCAGAGACCGAGAATGAAGGAAGGGGTGAAAGAAGGTGTGCTCACAGCTTCGATATGCTTCCCAAGACTCTTCATATCATACGCAGCATTATTCCCATCAATACCCCTCTTCCCCGCCATCAAGCCCGACGAAATCGCCGGTTCAGCACCAGTGACATCCCGTCCAGTCGGCGCAAAGATCCCCCCTTCCACCACCGCCCCACCAATACCAACATGCCCATGATGTTGATGATGATGCTGAGCATTAACAGCCTGCTGTGCTCTATCCACCACACTAGACCCCGCAATCGGCCCAGGTCCATTCTGCCCAAAGAAATAATTCAAGAAAGTTTCCCGAGCGGTCGACGGCGACGAACTCGTCGTACTGAGACCACTACTCTGTTGCTGATGATGGTGGTGATGTCCTCCAGCACCAGTAGGGTAGCTAGCAGCTTGCGAAACCCGACCACTGGCGCCTTGGTTAAGGCTATGCGTCCCAGAAGACGACCGGTGCACGTGTTCCTTGTGCCGCGATTTAGAGGACGATCGCTTGGATGTGGCAGCACCACTCATAGCTGAAGTCGACCGTGAGCGATCGTGCACGTTGGAGGAGACTGAACGTCCATCACGAGGAGGGAAAATACCATTAAATCCGTTGACGTCGTCTGACTGGTTGTCCTCGTCTTCGTCGCCAGAACCGTTGGTGAACCCGTTGACTTGGTCGTTCGCGGGCTGAAGGTTGGTTGACGTCAGCCCGACGAAGATGGAGAAAAAATGCGAGAAAACGGACGTACAGGTGGAGGAAGCGCCTTGGGTTGTGGTTGTGCTTGCTGAGGAGCCAACGTTGCTGACGCGGATGAAGTGATGAACGCAGGGTGGTTGGTGTTGATGTAGGCAGCTTGAATCTCGATAAGGCTCTGCGCATAATCCGACGTTGGCCCAAGGCGCTCTCTGAGCAGTTCAGATACTGTCTCGATCAACTGAGCGTGCAATCTCGGGAAACGTTGCAGCTCCTATGATGAAGCCGTCAGATTCGGGAGAAGAAAGGGAAAGCGGGAGGGTACATACCACACTGGTGCAGTTGTGGCAGATCTTCACGAGCTCCTCGTACACAAGTTCTACGCACCGCAAACTCGGTGCTTCAAGGAGCTTGATTTGAGGTTTCACCAGCAGATCAAAGGCAACTTCAGGGACGAAGAGACTCGGTCTTGGGCCAGTCGAGTTGCGAATCGCAGTGCGAATATCCTGATTGTCGAGATTCGCAGTCGCGTCTATCGAGTTCAGAGCATGGCCAAATACATCATTGAAGATGTAATATATCCGTGCACCTCCAGACAGCTCCTTGGTCGAGATATCAACCTTGGTGCCTTCAATCGAAGACACATAGTCCCTGGCGAATTGGGTCATGAGCCGGAGAATCAAGGAACCTTGCTGCAAAGCCTATCAGCAGCGAAGCAGAAGCAAAAAGTCATGGGGCACAGACCTGGTTCTTATCCCCGTAGACTGCGGCATCGCCATAGGAGTTTAGCTCCTGTGTTGCTTGTCCAATGAGGGTGTTCAGACGCGCTTTCATATCGGGGAGTTTTTCGCGAATATGGTTCAGCAGGACCTGAAGTAGTCAAATCAATGACATCATCTCTGAGCGAATGAGAATAGTCACGAACTGTATTGAGCGTCTTCGCCAGATATTTGGTACCGTTTTTGTGGGCAATATTTCTGTAGGCAGGGTGGTTGCGGAAATACTCCGTTTCGGAGTCCAGAGCATCCGACATGCTCTTTTCTGAGATAATGTCCTGCTGGCTTCGGTTGACAACGCCAATGAATCCGAGTTTGAGCTGGTAGACGCGACCGGTCAGGATATCGAGCGCGTTGGTTCCTGCGTCCATGAGATCGAGCTTGGTGAGGATACCAATCGTCCGGCGTCCTTGAGCGTCGACGGATCGGGCGAGCTTCAACGCCTCAGAATTGGCGAGGTCGACATTAGCTCCTGACACGGCGAGGATGACGCTTTGTTCGTGTCAATAGGAATGATCAACCCGCTGCTACCATCGAGCGCACCTGTTGGGCTTTGAAATGTAATCCAGTACCAGGTTCCGAATTTGACGTTCAATATCGCTTGGCTGGTCACCAACGGGAATCTAAGAGCGTTCCTGGTAAGCGGGGGATCATTTAGGACCAAAGACGGGACGCACCTTTGTCAAACCAGGCAGATCTACTAAGGTGAGGTCGAGAACGTTCGGGCTATATATCCGCAGCGAGATAGGGAGCTTGCTGACGCCTTTGTTCTGCCCTGCCACCCTAAACGTTTCCTGCTCAATTTCCTTTCTAATTTCGTTGAAGTCTGTGAACCGCTTGTCGAGATGCAAGAATTGGCCCCATTCGGTGTAAGGTGGAGCACTGGCGGATGGTTCGGAGGGTACAGGTGTATGGATGAGCTGGAGCACGAGTGGTCGGCGCGTCACAATCCCTTGCCCTCGCGGAAGAAAGTCCCGGCCAACAATACTGTGGCAGAAAAGCGTCAGCACCACGTCCACCGGCCAAACGAGGAGTGTCACGGGCGTACGTTTCGAGGACACTCGACTTCCCAGCCGATTGACTTCCGACCTGTTGGTTACCTTAGACTTCCAAGACTATGCTTAGAGGTAATGCCACGTACGACGACAAGCTGAGGCATGTCCAGTTCACCGCCTACGGAAAGCGTTCAGCACCGTTTCCCGCCTCAAATTTAAGCAGGTATGTTGGACATACCAAGGTTACTGAACGTATCCTGCAGCTTGTTCACAAGCTTGATAAGATCCTGGTCCATGGTCGTCCCAATTCACGGGTGTATAGAGGAGAGGAATGGCTAGGAAACACAACACGGAGGCAAACGCGTTAAACTTGGAGCAGTAGCAACGGAAACCAAGACGAGGACGCTCGGCAGTTTATGTTTGCCTGTGTTAGTAACGGAGGCTGTTGTCATGCCGGGTGCCCGACGCGTCCGCCGATAAAAGAATCAAGAGTTTAGATTAAGTGTAAGGCTAGAGCTAACAGTACGATGCTTGACGATAAATGAAAGTGAAAGTAAAAAGGTCCTAATCCAAAAGTCCTACCGAACCACCGTCCACCAGAGAATGAGAGAAAATGAGTCCAGCATCTGCCTACAAGGTGTATCGGAAATCAACAGCTCGATCACCCATCTTCCTACGCTCCGCCAGCACCTCCTCCCCGAGATGGACCCCGGCCTCGCCTCGCTGGATCTCGTCCCGTCGAGAATTGATGCGCTTGTACGTCAAGACCATGATGACGACCGCGATCATGGCCAATACGATAAGCATCAGGTCCACTCCGACTATATTGGAAATAAAAGAGTCAGCGATCCAGTGCCACAGGAAAGATGAAATCAGATTCGAGACTTACATCCAAGAATAAACCTAGGACTGTCCTGTTTCCTGAAAATGCTACTCCCGATCGCTCCGCCAAAGTTGGCTATACCAATGTGCAGGGCGAGCGCTATTCCACGTTTGTACTGGCCTGAAGTGTTGTTTGATTGCCTGTTAGAGGCACATACTGGCATAAGTTTTCCAGATACTTCCAAAACTAACACAAGAAGAGGACAGTTGGATTGTGGCGCTCACCATGCGGATAATCCTGGTATCCCAGCATAGCTCCCCGTTACACAAAGGAAAATACCGAAGTACTTGACGCCTATTGGAGCACCGGTCACGTTGATGGCGTACCCGACGAGAGATATGGCGAGCGCGGCGAATAGGAATAGAGACCTTAGGCGAAGTTTGTCGGAAAGGTACGCGAAGAGGTAGACCGTTGCAGCTGATCAGGTAAAGTTAGTGAAACTACGGTCGTGATCGAGGGAGAGCCAGACGACAGGCTTACTGGCAAGAACGTAAGGAGGGATAGATAGTAGCTGCGTGATTTCCGGCGAGTAGCCAAACCTATATTTGTATTGTCACAATTAGCTTAGCCAGACCGACGTCGACCAGCGTAGACGATGCAACAAACTTACGAATTGATAATCGTTCTGTCGATGATGCCTGGATTAGTTTATCTCCTTGGAAAGAGTTTAAAAACTGGGTGATACTGACGGGGCGAAGAAAGTGATACCGTACACTATAATCCTGTCAGTAACCGTACCCGACTATGAAGGTGGATCGACATACGAGGAGAAACAAATCCGAGACTAATCACAACGAACGCATAGACCTGCCAGTCCGCCAAAGCTTCCCAGAAGTGGCGGGTTTCGAAGTGCTCTTCCTCACCGAGCGAGGACTGGTATTTCCCTAGTACAATGAGTATGAGCCGGCTTCCAAGTGATGATATCTATCTATGTCTAAGAGACTGACGCTGTGAATCCAAGATAAACTGTTTCTCCTCTTGAGTGAGGAACTCGGAAGTTGAAGGAAAGTCTATCATCACTAGAAAGCGCCATTTGATACAAGACCCATTTGTCATCTCAGAGACAACTTACCAATGGCTGCAACGATCCCAGCAAGGACAGTAGCTACGCCTTCCAAAATCTATGCCACCATCAGCCAAACCGAATCCCACTTAGACAGGAATATATCGATTAGGGAACTCACAAATATCCACGACCATCCCCCCAGACCTCTAAGTCCGTCCATATGTCCGATGCCATACGCCAACAAACCCGAGAACGCTCCAGCCATCGAGGCAGCCCCGAAGAAGTACGCAACCCGCCTTTGATACATGTATCTAGGGTACCACATCGACAAGCTAAGTGATTCATCCGATCGGTGAGTTTTGCTATCTGGGTTAGAGTGTGGGAGGAGGGCGTACGCACTAGTAGATCACACCGGGAAAGAACCCAGCTTCTGCGACTCCGAGGAATATTCGAGCTACAAGGAGTTCTTGGAAACTAGAGGCGTCATGGTGATATGAGTGAATTTGACTCGGAGAAGTAACTGATCCTCAATGGCTTACTTTCGTACAAATCCTGTGGCTACTCTGTTTAATGGACCATCGTAAACTGAGTCCTAACGCAATATTTTCAATAAGGACCCACACTATGAGACCCCACAGGACCTGCGCAGGTTAATAAATTGATCCAGCGCAAGGGGATGACGATACGAACAGTGATAAAAGGCAGCCATCTATTCGTCGATGAGACTTTCGTCAGCTCTGACTCGCGTCACATCTTGTTATCCAAACTCACCGAGATGGCCTGAGCTTTTTCAAAACCAGACTGCATGGGCGAAAGATTGATTAAATGAGCATCAAATGAAGAGATTGTGTAAAAGACTAACTTTGAAGGAAATTCGAAAAGGCAGTAAGGCTAACGAGACGCCAGACAGGGAAGTCAACGCGATTCACAGAAGTCGAGGTCTCGCGTTTGATCGTTGGGAGACTTACGATGAAGAATAATGTCTATCAGTGGCGAGACGTAAACACCAGTTTTAACGAGGATGACGTTGGGGCAACGTTAGATGTGCGTATCACTCACGAGAGCGAGGTTGTATTGATTGCCGGTCATGTTCAGCTCCTTTTCGAGCCCTTGCAGCCGGGCATTTCCTTCAAGAACACACATTGAAATAGAGGAAATAGGTTGATGTGCGGGTCCTGCTTACCGATGTTCGCTGAAAGGTGATCATGATGAGCACCACCGACCGGCTCTCAAAGCGACGAGGTCAGGGTACGCACCTCGATCCATGAACGAGAATAGGTACATCACAGCCAAGATAGGGAGCAACCGACGATCGACCTTCCTCCACACGACCTTCTCATCAAGGACGAACACCTTCTCTACTTTGCTCGAATCCGGGCTCGAGGGACAAAGCTTGTGGATGCTATCAGGAGGTGTATCCAGCTCCGACCCGTTGTTGACCTTGACTTCGGCCATGATCTGAAGAGATTGCGGAGAACTACCACAGAGAGCAGAAAGACCGAAAGAAGGGAGATAAGCGCAGCAGCGAGAAGGCGTGCTGGTTGGGGAGGAACAGCTCGACCATTCCAGCCCGGGTAGCTTATAATGTATGCGGATAATAGGGGGCCAAGGCACACACATAAAGAAGGCTAACGCAAAGTAGCCAGTAGCAATGAAGCGATAAAAGCACAAGAAGAAGAGGGTGGGACACGTAATCGCTTTCCCCTTCCTCTGACCCGCATCCAAAAAAACCACTCCCCGGGCTTCGGGGCCTGAATGCTGAGTGCCCCCAAATGAAAAAATGTCTTCTTTCAGCTTCTGTCTGGAAGGCACACATGCGAGTAGGCGTTGCGTATACCCAGGTCAGCAAATAAGCGGTGCGATGAGGATGCCCGAAGGGAAAGCGAGTACGTCAAAATCCACCAATGAGAGCGGTTCTCCCCCTCCGCGGCGGTTAACACGGAACTAGATGGAGGGGAGAATCCCAGGGGGAAATGAATGTTAGGGTTATGCACGGTCTGAATGTGGGCTGTACACACTTACTTACCGGTCAGAATGGGTAAATTCGGATATCGTACGAACCCGTTAGATTCGTGGCCCGTTTAGGCAGCACTTTCGGTGACGTGCCTAATCGTCTCGTTGCCTGCCAGTGACCTCAGTGCAGCAGCTGGATGACAGCAGGGAAGTGGAGATATTTACATATCCCTGGCTCCCTGAAGCGGAACCACTAGCTGGTCTGCAAGAGTAATTCTTACCTCGACCGGATAGTAGTTCGAAAACGAGCTAGAATTCTAGAACGGAGCGGGTAGCGATCCTCTTGAGGTTTATCCTTGCCCGAAGGCCAGACGCCACCGCGACGTTGACCATCCCATGCCTGCTCATAACATACTCCTTTGAAGGGATGTCGCGGGTATCGACAAGAAGCAGAGAAGAGAGGCTCTAAGTGAGCCATGGTTGCCAGGCTCTTTAAGTCCCGTTTTTGTCGAGAATTGTGCGTTCGAGCATATCACACTTCTCGTAGCCATCGACATGGAGTTCCCCGTATCTGTCAGCTCGTTCGGAGTGAGGCTAATCGGGTACACTCACCAGGCTCCGTCGAGCTCGACCTATATTTTGCAATAGACCAATAATATCCTGGCAGATGACAGAGGGAAGAAACTGCTTCCTCGCCTGTTCGCCATGGTCGAGCCCAGAAAAGTCTTCTGACTCTACCGATAGAATAGTGGTTTAGGTTATTCAGGTGGTAAGCGCCAACTGTGAAACGTAGTGAGCCAATCGAGCAAAAGCCCACCTCGAATGGGAGGTTCGGGACAAGCACCTTTTGATGGCCGAGATGACGCTGCTCTGTACGTCAGCATACTCCCACGGGGCTCGGAGGCTTTCAACGACTTCGTCACGCGTCATGGCTGTCATCTCAGGTCGCGCGACCATATCGACTCAGGCTCTTGCTATCCACAACTATCACTACCAAGTCACTACGAATAAGATCTGGAATTCTTATACCTTGTGGAACTACTAAGGATTCTATCCCCGCCTTGTAGACACAGTCAGTAAGTATACGTAGTCTTCGCCTTCGGCGCTCAAGGGTCCCGCTCAGTTGCTAAAACTTCCACAGCGCAGATCGGAGCTTCTCGTTTTCTCATGAACACTAGGCGGACCCGTACCGTAGCTCCAGGACTTCTTCTTCCCCGCCCGGTAGGCATGGAGGATATAGAAGAGGTCTAAAATTATCCCGCCGACGATGACCAGAGCCGACTCAGTATGTCGCCTGGAACTTGGAAGGTCGGACGGAGACTCGTTGGCAGCAAGCAGCGACAGACAGCGACGCGACTTTACTTACCCGTTCCGAAACCAATCGGGAACCGGATCGACTCTTGTGACACATTTTTACCGTTTGTCCACAAGCTTCGACAGAGGTCACCAGGTGATGGCGACAATGTGGTACCATCGACCCATGGGCATATTATCTCAGGCCCGCACCCGTCCTCCACAAAATAAGCTACTATAAAGATCACTTGAGTGAGCCAGCGCTCCTCCGGGGAAATTCCTCATCTTGAAAGTTCCGGGATCGAATGGCAGTCGTTGCACATCTCCTGCTGTTCTTCGCTCAGATTCTGGCTGTGGCCTTTGCTGCTCCTGTGAATCAGACGCTGGAGAATCGCCAGTCTGCTGTGTCGGCACTGTCAGCAGACGAGGTAGCCGGATACAAGCCGTACACCTGGTACGCCAGTACGGCTGGATGCAACCCAACCAACACCTCGGCCTGGAACTGCGGAAGTACGTGCTTGAGTTTGAACCCTATCTCTTGTGACTTATCTCTGTTTACAGCCAAGTGCTCCGCCAACCCCACCTTCATTCCCATTGCATCTGGAGGTGACGGAGGCAAGGTCCAGTACTGGTTCGTAGGGTTCGATCCTTCGCTACAGGTTCGTGAACATCCCAATTTCTGCTTCCTAGCTGCTGAAAAGTCTTTCCGTTTTCGATTTAGACGATCATCGTTAGCTATCAGGTATGCATGCTCGTGTGACATCATTTTGACTGAACCGCCAAATTATCTACTAGGGCACGGATCCATCCAAGATGTACGCATATCTCCCTCCGCATTTTCGCCTTATTAAAGCTCACTTCCCTTACCTGTAGTACACCCCTCATCACCGTGCTCAGGTTTGCTTTGACACCCTTGAGATCTACCTTATTCCCTGGGGTTAGCTCGTCTCTCCAAACGCATGACGGTTTTGGTGACGCTCATGCAGCGTGAGTACAAACCCATGTTTGCATTATTGATTGCTCACGAGGGTTCTTTCAAGATCTGCGGAAGCCGTTCTGGCAGCCGTGCGGAGTGGGTTGTCGAAATACGGCGTCAACAAGGTGACCCTTACAGGACACTCTCTTGGTGAGTGCTCATTTTTTTCGAGTATCATGAGTAACCTAAACCTTGCTTTACTTAGGTGGATCCATCGCTATCATCGCGACGGCCCATCTTGCAATTCACATTCCTGGCGTCTCTCTTCGTACCATAACGTATGCCAATCCTCGCGTGCGTCACCTACAGCCTAGGACTGCACGATTGATACTCATGCCTCGATCTACCTCAGGTCGGAAACCAAGCTTTCGTAGACTTCGTCAACGCCCGTTCAGAAATGACCCGCATTACCAATCGGTGAGCAGACTGCATTTCGACCGTTTTACTGCTTGTGCCTTAGTGTGTTTCAGACGTGACATCGTTCCAATCCTTCCTGGAAGGTTCGTAGGCTTCGCTCACACCAGAGGCGAGGTTCACATTGTCAACTCTGGAGCTTGGATTTCGTGCCCTGGTAAGATCTCTCTGCATTTTCTCCCTGTCCCACCTTTCGGTTCTTAAGCGATTCTGTTGGGTACCAGGTCAAGACAACACCAATTCTGAATGCCTCATTGGCTACGTTCCTACACTTTTTAATGGTAACGCAGACGACCACGTTGGTATGTGCCCCCTTACATAGCTTCGGCGCCGGATTTAACGTGTTCGCTAAATCTATCTTTTAGGCCCATACGACGGGATTACCTTTGGCGGATGTTAAACACTCACGACCTATTACGATTGGAACGGAAATCACGAAACAGAAATGAACATATTTTCTCCCTGCACTACTCATGACGTAGACCCGGCTAACACTTGGCTACCAATTGGTCGCTTGGGTAGCTTGGGATCCTTTCCCAACGAGTTGAATTCCTGAGGACCTGAATCCCACGTCACGGCTGTACATATACCTTGCGCTACCTTGCGTTGGTCTGTGCTTGTCTTGTGTTGACCTGGGCGATTATATTCGCCCAACGTGGTTGCTCATGAACGGACAGTGGTACGTAAGTAGTTCAGGACGCTAGGCAGCGTCTCATGACAGGTAAGCGTCCATGATCGCGTACTTATACTGCTGGAGAGTCACTGTTACAAACGTGCTAACCACTACTTGTTGGAAGCCGATGGTGGAGAAGTCCATGACCACACGAATGCGAGAAGCATTCTTGGTCTTTCCCCCCGTTCTCTCAAATCGATGGTGAATTCTGGCGAACGTGGAAGAGCATTTATCGAGAAAAGGGTGATCATTTCCCATGGATTGTCTCATCAGGTCCCATCCCTACGGTCCCCGACGCTTCTTCGATTAGCGCTCATCTGGATGACGACTGATTGTCCTACGAGAAACTTCCCCTTTTAGTTCCCCTCCTGCACGTTCCTACTTGTGCATACGGCTCTCTATACGGTTCCACTGGCTTCTGCCGCACCAGAAAACACTAGCTTGATGACCAGATTTACCACCGCTCCTTCTTCTATGGAGGCCTTGGAGGCTCATTTCATGCTTGGCACTACCGACCGAGAACGACCCCTCCCGAAACCGGGAGGAGATTTCCTTAGGGACAATCATGGGATCAGGGACCACACATCCCGCCTTCTGCTTCCATGTGGTCCCTACCTATCTTTGGCCAATTTGGTTCCTTGGGCTGGTCACCGTCTGATGGCGGCCGTCTCGTTTATCGGGTTTGTCTGATATGTTGCCTGATATGTAGGCGTTTTCTATGGTCGTATATAGCGAGTGACGATACAGGGCGTCTAGGAAAGTTCCTCATTTTTTTTCCTTCCGCTGACACCCTCTGTAACTAGGAGGATGGCAATTGGGACCCAATTGGCGTCTCTCTTGCTACTTTTGGCTCAGCTGGCGATGGTCGCGCTGGCCGTCCCAGTCAACCAGACGCTTGAGGCGCGACAATCGGTTTCAACTCTGTCTGTTGCCCAGATTTCTGCGTACAAGCCATACACCTGGTACGCTGCTGCTGCCTATTGTCCGCCGAGTAGGACTTTAGCCTGGAATTGCGGTCGTGAGTGGCTCCTCCTCCCCGAAGAACTCTCGACCTCCTAAACATTGTTTCCTGTATGATTAGCTCGCTGTTCCTCCAACCCTCGGTTCATCCCCATCGCTTCCGGGGGCAATGGAGGCTCAGTTCAGTACTGGTATGTGGGCTATGACCCTTCGCTCCAGGTACGTATACATAACGCAACCATTGTTAGCAACGGTCAGCCTGATTCTGACCTGGTATAGACTGTTATCGTCGGCTACCAGGCGAGTGTTCCTCCTTAGATATCTTTCACCCATGCACCGAGCTCACTATCTCTCGGTTTAGGGCAGCGACTCTTCGAAAATGTCAGTCTCAATCCTCGCTGGTTCGAATCATTTAGGTTTTACTGACGCGCGAAAATTATTAGTTTGCCCGTGATCACGAGCATCAACTTCGACTTCAAGCCTCTGAGGTCTTCTTTGTTCCCTGGAGTCAGCTCCTCCATCAAAACCCACGACGGTTTCGGGGATGCTCATGCCGCGTATGTTCGCCCTAAATATCATCGAAGCATGAGCGAGTGCTGATGGGCGTGTCTGTACTCAGTTCTGCAAGCGCTGTCCTCGCTGCTGTGCGCACTGGCTTGTCGAAGTACAACACTAAGAAGGTGGCGCTTACGGGACACTCGCTAGGTACGTATCTTGCACATCCCACATTTTTGGTCTGTAGAAAATTTACCTTGAAGTCAAGGTGGGGCCATTGCCATCATCGCAACCGCTCACCTTTCAGTCCAAATCCCGGGTGTTCAGCTCCGAACTATCACATATGGCAGTCCAAGAGTTGGGAACCAAGCTTTTGTTGACTTCGTCAACGCTCGTTCGGTTATGAACCGTATCAATAACAAGTGAGCGAAGGCCCTCCCCTCTCCTGTGCTTGAACCGTGACCTCTTTGTTAGGGATGATCTTGTACCCATCCTCCCTGGCCGGGGTCTAAAATTCGCCCAAACCGAAGGCGAGATCCACATTGTTAATTCGAATGCTTGGGTCTCCTGCCCAGGTCAGTTTCTTTGCTCCGCACCCTTCACTCCACATCGAGTAACTAGTACTTTTTCAGGCCAAGACAATACCAACTCACAGTGCACCATTGGCTACGTCGGCAATATCTTCGAGGGTGATCGTAATGACCACAAAGGTATGTCTCGCAATTGGAAGCATTTCTCTTAGTCTTGACTTAGATCACATCGAAGGTCCCTATGACGGAATCACTTTGGGCAACTCCGGATGCACATAGGCTCTGGAATGAATCCTGATTGAATTCCGTTCAAACACACAGATAGCTACTCGTATCCAAGGCTCTGATTGAGGGGCCGTAGCCAGTCACATACTGAACCTGCCGACGACATCTCGACTATACCACGGACATCTCTGTATATCTCCGCTCTCTTTACCCACACTCCCTTTATTATCGAATATCTCGACATCTCTCATGGTTCGGACAACTGTCTGCAGGCCCCTGGCAGATGGACAGATCCCCGAAGAAGTTACACCTGGACCATTGACAGAACACACGCAGAATTCGGTCGAGGGTCCTCACCAGCATCTGTTGCATATCTGCTTCCCCACAACCGCAGGGGTACTACGTGCCGTACATCCTCCTATCTGACTGGGCTGCGATTGCGATGATCTACCACAGAGGGCAGTGACATCAACCGCTACATGTGGCACCTCTTCCCACGCCAGGTCCTTTAATTGAGTCATCATCTCTATTTTCTGGGTTCGATGCCTGTCGTGAACACATGAACAGGAAAACCTTGTAAGACTTTTTTTACCTCGTTCTCTTTACTATGAAGCTCTTGTACTATCCAAGGCACCCGCGGACGCAGTCCACGGACGTCTCAGAGCCCTGCCCGCGAACTGTCGCATAGTATGTCACGCGCCAGGCCCTCCATTCTCTAGTGGCGGCTTCTACTGCCACTTTCGACATCCCAATCGGTGTAATATCCACGAGGCCATTGGACTCACGGTTTACTGCACGTTCCCAAACCAAGACAGAACCCTCTATGCACTGTCAACACATCCCCGAGCTAACGTCAAGGTCCTCGACCCTCAAGACACTCCGAAACTTCTTTCATTCTTGGCATTCCTATACGGCTTTCTTTATGTTCCCAACTTGATAGATGTCGTTTTCCTGCAGGTCTATTATCGGAACTATGGTCTGTGGTATTATTAGTCACTAAACTCGTATGCTTCTTGCATATGGTTTGCTCTCTGTGACTGATTCTAGGAGGTCACCAGGTAAGGAGGGCAATGTGGACCTGTCGTACGACGGGTGTATTCTCTCTGTAGCGCTAGCTCAGTTGGCTATAAAAACTGGCAAAGAAAGGGTACAATTCGAGTCTCCACCAGACAGGTTTCATTGCTTCAGCACCTCTGGTTCTCGGAATCATGGCAACCCTCGCGTCTCTGCTGTTACTCTTCGCTCAGCTGGCGATTGTCTCGTTCGCGGCCCCAGTCGCTAATCATACCCTTGAGGCGAGGCAGTCCGTGTCCACCCTGACGTCTGCCCAGGTCACCGGGTACAAAACCTACAGCTGGTACGCATCTGCAGCGTATTGCTCACCAGCACAGACGTTGGCTTGGAATTGCGGGAGTAGGTGCATTCTTACTGTGTCCAACTCAAACACTCATAATTCCTGTGTGTATATCTAGCTCGGTGCTCTTCGAACTCTCGATTTGTCCCCATTGCATCGGGCGGTAACGGCGCTTCCATCCAGTATTGGTATGTGGGGTATGACCCTGGACTCTCGGTACGTAATGCGCATGGCTCCTGGAATACACGGCGATGTTAATCTTAGCACCCTTTCACCCTTTTTGCAGTCAATCATTGTCGGTTACCAGGGCACAGATCCGTCCAAGATGTATGTCTTTCCAGCTCATCTTTGGGTGCCGACTAAAGTAGTCTGCTCCGATTTTATGGCAGCCTACCACTCGTAACAGATGCGAAATTCGATTTCGAGCCTCTGAGGTCTGCTCTGTTTCCCGGAGTCAGCTCCTCTGTTCAGACACATAACGGCTTTGGTGATGCGCATGCTGCGTACGATCGATTCCCTTTTCCCTCTGGTCGAACCTAATTCAACTGTCTCCATAGATCCGCGACTTCTGTCCTCTCTGCTGTTCGAACTGGACTATCGAGGTATGCCATCAACAGGGTCACGCTGACTGGCCACTCTCTGGGTAGGCGTCCGTTCGCAACTAAGCTGAATACGTTCTGATCTCATAATGCGCGCGTGTAGGTGGTGCGATTGCTATCATTGCCACGGCTTATCTCTCTGTTCAAATACCTGGAGTCACCCTACGCACGATTACCTATGGTAGTCCCCGGGTTTGTGCCAATTCATTCCCATCTACTCCACTCCCCTAATATTTTCCCCGTCGCTCTACCAGGTCGGAAACCAAGCCTTTGTTGACTTCGTCAACGCCCGCTCCGTCATGAATCGTATCAACAACAAGTAAAGTTCTATTCTCTTGTTTATCGTCGAGATCATTGAGTGACTAATTGCACCTCAATTGCTCATTACAGGGATGACTTCATTCCAATCCTTCCTGGAAGGTTCCTGAATTATGCTCACACCGAAGGCGAGATACACATTGTTAACTCCAACTCGTGGGTCTCCTGCCCCGGTTCGTATTTGCTCTTTCATCTTTCCCCCTTGAAATGCTCACTGGAATCGACCAATATGTGCAGGTCAGGATAATACGAACGCCCAATGCACGATCGGCTATGTGCCGAACATCGCTGCAGGCAGTTTGGGTGATCATCTTGGTACGTATGCGACAGCTGGGAAGTTTCTCATATGTTGAACGTCGTCTCAGGTCCCTACGATGGGGTCAACATGGGAAGTTGTTGATCTGACCATGGAATCGCAGAAGAGTATGTATTCATAGCTAAGTGTATATCCAGAAGAATATAAAGTTAGGCGCGCGGAAATATGAGTAGACTCGGCAACTAAATTAATTAAATATGCCTCATCGAGAAGCGTTCGAAGCATCAAAGAGCAACGTGTTAAGATTGGAAACATAGCACATAAAGGACGGGGTAAAAGAGGCGCGTACTAGACATTGTGAGGACGGTTTGAAGACGGTGGGCACATAGTTTCGTTTCTTCAAGGAAGCTCTCCTGTGGAGGCCAAAGAAAGTTCGGTTTGAGGATGAGATTGGGGCACATTGGCGATCGAGAATCGCCTCGTTTGGTTGGATGGCAGGGCAGCTCGTTGATGATTAAGCGGTGTAACAGGTCGATATAGACTACCCCTTCTCGAGGGTGGCTGAGAAGGTGGTGAAACGGGTTGGGCTTGATAGACTGGGGACAAAGGTCGAGATGGACCATTTTGGTGCGATCTGAGCTCCCGCTCCAGAGGAACGATGGTCCTCTTTAAAGAATCGCACCGGGCAACCCGGCCCTCAACCGTCGGGAAATTCTGAAGCCTGCCCTCAAGGGCCTTGATGCGCATCTTGACCGGGGTCAACTCGTTGTCCTGGGCGGTGAACCCATGGCTGGTTGACTCCTCCTTGGTTTCCTTCCCGAGGCGAGCCGACTCCTGAGCTTGCGCTTCCAACAGCTTCTTGCTCTCCTTGAGCTGCATCTCCAGGTAGGCAACCTGCTGCAAATGAGCCTCGCTCTCGGCAGCCCTATCCCTTTCCTGCTTTGCCAACTCTCGTCCCTTCTCTTCCAATTTCAACTTCGCCCCTTCCAGTTCCGTCTCGAGAGAGGCGGTCCGCTGCCTCTGGAGCTCGCTCTTGGAAGTCTGATCTTGGAGCTGCTTCCTTAGATAAGTCGACCCCCGGGCCTGTTCCTCCGATCTCTTTCTCTCTTTCTCTAGCTCGGCCTGCAAAGAGGCAATTCGTTGCGTTCCGGGTTGAAGCTGGCTTCTGAGATGAGCCAATTCCCGCCCCTGATCCTCGAAGTTCCTCTTCTCCATCGATAACTTCGTTTCCAAAGAGGCGATGCGCTGTGCGTTGGACTTGTTCTCAGTATTCCTGGATCGAATTTGGTCCTGAAGCTCCTTCGCTAGCTCCTCCGACCTGTTCTTTCCCAGCTCCAGCTCAACCTCCAGGGAGGTGATCTGCTGACTACGGACCCGGCTCTCAGCCGCCTGGGCCTGAACCTGCTCCCTTAGGCGAGCCAACTCTTGGGCGTTCGTCTTGAGCTCTTCCTTCGCCTCCTTGAGAATCTCCTTGGTGCTTTCAAGCTCGCGTTCCGTTTCAAGCTTCGACGCCTCGACGCGGTCTCGTTCATCCTTCACCTCTCCGAGTTCAACACGAAGCCCCGAAACGTCGATACTGCGGCTCTCCATCCTAAGGACCTCCGCTTGAACCGTCTGCTCTGCGAGCGCTGATTTGACGTTCATCAGCTCTTCTGAAAGCGCAGCTCTTTCGGTTTGGAGATCCGAAACCATGCGCTCGTGCTCTTGGAGACTCTGCGATCCGGCAGGTGGCGGACCGCGTTGATTCTGAAGGACTTCGAGAGTTTGTTTCAACTCGACGACCTGACTGCAGAACCTTTCTTGTACTTTGAGCATTTCGGTGTGCATATTACCCAGCATTTGCGCCTGGGTATCCGCAAAAGACTTGAGCTCAGTGATGACAAATGACTGCGGGAATGGGTGGAAATTTAGCATATATATCTAAGTCATGGGTCGAGGAGTAGAACGTACCCTTTGGCGGTCTTCCCAGTCCTTCCATTGGTCACGGAGCTCGCGCAACGGCCATTCCCGCTCACCACTACCCTGCTTGAGGTCATTGTGAATCTCCTTCTCATCCGACTTTGGGCTGGTCACGGTTTGCAGGGCTTCGAGAGTATACAAACTCTGCTCCGTGGGTCCACTAAGATCCTGCTGGAAAGTCTCGGGGTCGTCTGCCAGAACCAAGACCCTGACTCCGCATCCCTGGATACTCTCTCTGTCGGGCGTCTGGTCAGAGTCGGGCTCGAGACCAAGAAGCTGCTCCACAATGGCGAGTGGCGACGAGAATTGGTTCTCCAGAGGCCCAGGAACTTGGCCGTTGAAATGACCGGTGCGAAAGAAGCGAACTCCAGCGTCATTGAGCTCGTTCAAGAACTTGTTCAGCTGCAGAACCTCCCGAACGGGTTCGAGCGTGTCTTCTTCAGAGATCTGACCCTGGGCATCATCGGCAAAGTACTCGTCCCACCAAGTCGTCACTACGACGAGATTGCTTAGATGATCGTTGCTGCAGAGGTTCCTGAGCTGCCTCATCATCTTCCTAGAAAACTCTATATCGCTGGACGAGTTGATGGAATGGAGGTAGACGACGCCGGATAAGACTGCCGGCTCGAGTTCGCCATCCCTTTAAAAGAGGTCAGCAAGGCCTTTGCTTCGGGTAGAAGAATCGCTCACTTCGGCTTGAGAAAGTCGACCATTGTCTGCAAAATTTCGGAATCGGTCTTCGGATCGGACCCCTCCTCGAAGTTGTTGAATCCAGGTGTATCCACCAAGGAGATGGTCAAGCCATCTCTTCGTTTGTAGAGATATTCCTCAACGCTCTTGGAGCATGAGGTAAACTCGGCTCCGACAGGTGCAGGCCTGTCGGGGTCTTCGCCAATAACGGAGTTGATAAACTAAAATAGCGTATCCAGGTACCCTCATCAGGTGAAAGGTCGTCTGAGAGAATTTAGGTCGCATACTGAGGATTTCCCCGACCCAGTCTCTCCCATGATCCTGGAGACACATTCAGTATCGAGAAATAACTTGGGCGGGATGTCAAACGCACATAACCATCTTCTTGTCGACCATAGCGGCTAACTGAAGCCTTCGGGCAGCAGTCTGAAGGCTGGCTGGATGTATGGGAGGGCGGAGGTGGTTCGAAAGATTAGGGAGTCTACTTGGAGGATTCGAACGACTTGGAACCCTCTGCTTAAAACCATGTCCGTGATAGTCTGGCGCCTATTCTCTGTAGCTCCCCAGTCTTCCCTTTCGTCATAACTTGCTCTTGTTGCTGCAGCTGTGGCATCATTGGAGCTACCAAAGTGTCGTCAGGAGAACCAGCATGCCCCTGAAGTGTTTTGAGGAGATTAATGAATTTCTTAGAGGTTTGAAAGGCGCTTGAGGGGGTGATGCATAAGCTCGTGGCATCTTGATCGGGCAATGATCAATTACGCCGCTTTCACGGTTTGCTTTCCCAGCCACGCACATATCAAACTTCGATCAAACGCTCTCCCCTCACCGGCCGGCCACCCATTTGAGGCCTTTACGGCAATGTCGATACTGATATTGGTTCAAAGCAAGCAAGAACCTAGGCATGCCTTGACAATCGGTCTCCGCATTCAAGTTTCAGCATGCCTCCTAGGGCAGTCGCAACTTCGGGGCATTTATCGGTAGGCAAATGCCCTAAATGCTTGAAACCGAGATCAAATGCGCAGGGAATATCCCAATTGAATATCCCGATTAACAGACGAATAAAGAAGTAAAAGTCCCAAAGCTAATACTACCAAGCACCCACTACAAGTAGATCGAAGGCACGCAAAGCCAGCAACGAGAATCTGTCCAAAATCTAATCTTGACAAATGATTCATGAATCAGTGAGATCGTGTACCGGAAGTCCCATGTGCATGAGTAAATGAGCAAAATATGCAGGTATTAGTATGCCATCCGTGACCGGAAGTGAAGAAAAAAACAAAACAAAGACAATGTCCATCGAATGAGACCCGATAAATCATAGCGAGACAGCGAGAAGCGAAGATGCTATGGCGAGGACCGAGCCCAACACGAAGTTTTGGCCGTTCGCGAGTGCACCGCTATCTGCCGTCTGCGACGCAGCAGCAGTCGTGTTCTGGGTAGCAGTCGCCGAGGTGGTTCCAGTCGACGACCTCGAGAGGCCACTGGTGGCAGAAGCAGATGCGGTCGAAGAGCCTGAAGCTGAAGTGGCCGAACCGGTAGTAGAACCTGTGGCGGCGGCACCAGCAGTGGGAGGTGGGTTGGCAGTCGAGGGATCAACCAAGGCACCGACACCCCAAGGAATGGCAGCGTTTGATCCGGGCTGAGTCGCGTTGGGTGGTGGGGTGGTCTCACCGGTGGGAGATGCGATGGTGAAGCGCGTTGTCCAGGTCTTGTCGGGGGCACCAGCTGCCGTGAATTGGTAGAAGTAGATGGCAGAGTAGGGGTTGACCTGACCAGATCAAAACAATGCACGCGTGAGCGCACGGAATATTCGCAGGAGACACAAACGTACCTCCGGGCAAGGGTAAGTGAACCGGCCGTCGACAGTCCCATCCTGGTTGGAAGCAATGGCTGACAAGTTTTATGTCAGCACGAGATCGTACCAAGAGCCAGAGCACTACGAAAACTCACTCGAGAGATGGACCATGTTGAAGTTGTCTCCAGTCATGAGCTGAATGTACATGTCTTTCCAAGCAGTCGTTGAATCTTTATCCCCTTCCCATGAAACCGTACACGTCGACCCGGCATTGTACACACTCCCTGGGCCCGGCTCGCTAGGGGTGACATCTGCACGAGCAACCAAAGCTGCAGACAGCACAAAGCCAGCAAACATGGAGATCCTTGACAACATGTTTTGAAAAAGCGTTAAGAAGGATTACTAGGGAACAAAATGCGCGTCAGCATGCAAGGCCTACTGGTTGCAACCCGTTACTCACTCGAGGAGTTATAAAGGGGTAATTTTTGAAGAACTTTTGGGTTGAGAATTAGTAGATCAAATGAATGACAATAAGTAGGGACTGTGGGGTTTGCGGTGCGAGGGAGTGGGCTGTACAGAGGACAGCGCCTGGGAGATATAAGGAGGGAAAGACGACGGTCGTGACGCTGGCGGCGCGTGCCCGTCGCTTAGGTTCATATTAAACTCCGCTCGACATTCTGCAACATTGGTGTCATTTTTTTGAGTTGGCTGCGGCTTCTCATGGTTGGCCCTGAGCTCCAGTAGTGAGTAAAGTATAGCACAAAAAACTCCAACGGTTACTTCTCGAGGAATTTTCACCGACAAGTTTTTTGCGAGCAATAATCTTATAAGATCTGAAGGTACCATGTGCGCATGCGCACCAGTCCAGAATTTCGTGTCGGTTACGAGCCACGCGCAATCGAGCACCCAACGGCGTTACTACTATTCTTAGCATTTCTTGTGTCACAGTCAAATGTATCCTGAGCATACCAAGAGATACCATCAGCGCCGGGACACAGGACACAAAGTTTTATGGAGGTGGTCTCAGAATGCGCACAGCCAGCCTGATTTCTACCAGGGCCAATCCTCCCACAAACCCCTTCTCGAGTGGCATTGAGCGCTCCCCGCTGGTCGGTCAAACAGCAGAGTCCTTTCCGAGTATGTGCCTTTCCTGAATTGATAGATTCACCTATGTTACACAAGTACTGGACAACGAAGTGATCGACGGTCAGTGTTGCCATCCGAACCTTCGATTATAGTTCATTGGATGCCAGCAAATCTTTTGATCAGTCAAAGGAGATCCTTATTGATGCTCCAGCACGATATCTCAGAGATAAAAAGCTATTTGCTACAGCTATATCATGTACATACTAAGCCTATTCGTATACATACTAGTCAACTAATAACGGCGATAATGTACAATATCTAGTACACCCTGGCGAAAGAGAAAGGGAGGGAAATTTATATGAAAGTTCGTGCGCAAGGTCGTGAGTGTAATCGTGAGGTCGGTCATTAAGCGAACAAAATTGAATAGCGAACGTCGAAAGGCATAACCAGTATAGCTTTCGCGCTTCGGTGCAGGCTGGTGCACTGCCTGTTTTATACAGACGAGTGAAATAAACAATCAATGGGGAGTCCTTGGTGTAGCCGCGGGTACACGACTTCACAAGCAATTACGATGAAGACGATGGTGCGGCGCTTGCTTTGTGTTCAGCCTTCTGGAACTGCCCGTTCTTCAGAAGCGACTCAGCAAATTCCCTGAAGTCCTGCTTCGAGCATGCGCGCCCAGGCTAAAGGCCGGGATGGTAGGGGATCAGATTCACCCTCATTGCGATGAAATGATGCACATACCTTGAGCGCGTATACCACAAGTTCCAAGGGGACATCCTTCTTTGGCGAGGATGTCGACTCAGAGACCACAGGTTCCTTCAACACGAGCCGTACCGCGTTCTCCTCAGCATCGTATGAGCAGCGAACCGTCGCGTTCACCTTCACGTTCATCGACACTTGCCACAGAGGCTCTCGACGGAACACTAAAAACCGGGTCAGACTTGTCAGAGAACGAGCCGAAGGGGAAGTAGAATAAACCACTCACGAAGACGCTCGGTCGAAGCAGACTTGTCAGATAACAGCTTGAGGTGACCAATCATCCCAGAAGAAAACGGCTTGTTGCCGCGCTTCACGAACAGCTTCACGCCCTTCAGCTCCTGCTCAACATCTTCGTTCTCTTCACCTGTGACATCTGTTCATCAACGTCTCGTACCGTGCTCTGCGGCATAAATAAGCAAAAAAAGGGAGCGGAGCCACACGCCCTAATCCCAAAGTAGCGCCCATACCAGGCTCTCCGAAGCTCCAGCATGCACAAAGGGCTTGCGAGAAGAAAAGGGTTCAAATACTGACGTGTAAAGTCGGTCTTCGGCTTCGATATCTTGGCTGCGTCTATAGCGTGCTTGGCTTCCTTTTCATCGTCCCCTTTGCCTTCACTTGCGTCGCTGTTTCCGAAAGCAGGAGCTAGCGCGTTCTCGGAGTCATTCGGTCCATTCCGCGACCCCAAAACTTCTCCTTCAACACTCCATAAAGACGATCGGAAAAATGAGGACGACTGCGAACTAGTTTTCGCGACGGACGCAAAAGGAGAAGTCGAACCTGCAAATGCAGCAAACCCTTTCGAAGCGGACATCTGTATCGCGATAAGTGAGCATCATCAGCAACATGGTTTACACGTGTAGCAAGGGCAATTCCGGACGTCAGAACGTACACTGGTAGAGCCAAACCAGGGCGTTGTGGCAGGGACAGGAGTCGCGGGCCTGGTGGGGGGCGCTGGGGTAGAGGGTTGTTCTTGCGCCACCGCGGAAGTTTCGGGTGGGACGGCCTCGTTGGATGGGGGCGGCGACGGGGTGCGAGGTGGTTCCGGTGTAAGGGTCTGCAGAACGCAGGAGCTAATTCCATCTGCTGCGATAGAATGCTTTTCATCGATATTGCTCGATGTAGTAGTTGACACCTGGTGAAGGGTCCATAAGCCGGAGAAGATTTCAGAACTTCCAACTCACGAGCTCCGGCACTTGTTGAATTATTGGCGAGGGGGTGTTTTCTGTCTGAGGCTCGACCTGGGGTCCTGCAGCTGGTGTTTGCTCAGGCTCCGAAGTCGGGGTCTTGCATCGTTTATGTGGGTAGATGTTCGCGAGATTCTACGTTCAGAGGGTCAATGCAATGATTCCTCAACATACCGGACAGATTAACTCTTACAAAAGGATAGCCAATATCCTGGGGTGAGAAAGGTGAGTCCGGAGTAATGGGTGCGCAGCATTTCAGCCTACCGGTGTTGGCTCATCGAACCCATCGTGCGGAACCTTGCGTTTGAGTGAGTCACGGCGGGAGGCCGAAGAGGTGAGCGTGCACGAGGAGGTGTGGGTTGGTAAAGTTAGCTGGAGTGCCACTTTCTCTGTCAGAGGTACCGTAGAGTCTTGCGTATCATCCTCGGAAGGGGATGGGGGATTCCTACAGCCCTTAGCCAATAGCTCGTCGCCGAGACATCGATCCAGTACTCACGTTCCAGCTTCTTGTTTGCGTGTAAACGCGTACCCCATAGTCGCAGCCACTGTCGCAATGCCGCAAAATACGAAGTTGAAATCGTTGATAGGAAACATATCCTCGAGTTAGCTGTAGCTAAAGCACGTCGAGCGGATCAGGGCCTACAACGACAGACGGCCATATGGGAACCCCCGCAATGTGATGTAAGTTTGTGAAAAGGTGATTGTCCAGAGAGCCGCTCACCAGTGGCAGAAATTTAGGTTTCGTGACACTCGAAAGGAAGCTTGTCCTGTGTCCTGGAGGTATTTGGGAAAGGGAGGAAGAAGGGTTCTCCGCTTCCCGCTATTTGAAGGGTCCGAAATAGGTTTGATGTTTGCCTCTCTGCTTGCATCGTCCCATTCTAGATTTTGGCAGACAATCTCCTTCGATGCTGCCTCGCGTTGAACACGAGTTCGACATGCGTCGGACCGAAGCGATATCTTTGGGGTGCGCAGCAACACGTGTGCAAGAAACATGATGGAAAACTAAAGTTTCACAGACTCAGTAAACGAAGAATAAGGAGACAAGATAGCGTCAGGTTCTTACTGGAGAGACTTCATGAGTTTCGGTACCTTCGGACAGGTATTCAGACATACATATAGAGGTCCGACGAAGAGCTGGGGTAGTAGTTTCCGCCGCCGGCGGTTCGGGGAAATGTCACGCTAAATGATGGATGATGGGATCAGTTTTAGGTTGCCGGGCTCCCACGAATGTAGGATCGGCCGGACGATGCCACACTTGCTCAAAACAGCAGCTTATTCCCACCCCAGGATTACGTCGGTTGTCCATCAATCGGCCGGAGCCAGTGAGTTTCTCCTCATCTGCCCGTTTGCTGATCATCTACCTTATCAAGGTTGGCGAAGGCAACACGTATTAGCATTAGTTGCTTCTTCCTCGTAGGTTGGGGCCCCAAAAAATAGATGAGTATTTGCGAACTCTTCTAGGTAGATGGTGCTGAGCAGTGAAGTGTTTTCTAATTGTCTAGTCTGCATGCGATATGTTGTTCTCGTGACCAAATGCTGGACGAAACTGCCTCCATACACCAGGTCTATGATAAACTGGTCCACGCTGGTCGTCCGCTTCCGTTGGCTTACCTCTGCTCAGCTGGTACATAACTCGGGCTGCCTTGTTCTCTGATCAGGTCATTTCGAACAAAGAAGACCGTCCAATTCCTCCGTAAGCTCCACGTTTGGCGGCGCCGTCTAGATAACGTGTTCCTGTCCTTAACGTCAACGGAGTCTTGAGCCAATCATGATGGTCACTTATCCACTCCCATGCCATGAGGTTCTTGTGCATGGTTCCTGGCTTGCAGCGGCCTGACGAGGTCATCAGGTAGTGGCGACAATGTGGAACCATTGCTCTTTGAGCGGGCCTTCTTGCTCGCCCCCAGAGTTGGCCAAGCTATAAAATAGAGAAGCAGGGGCAGGATTTACTCCAGGAGATCTCCTACTCTTCCCTTACGACTCTCAGGCATAATGGCAGTCAGGTTTTCGGCGCTCCTCCTACTCTTCGCTCAGCTTGTCAGCATCGCGTTAGCGTTACCTGTTGAGCTAGAAGCCCGCCAATCGGTCTCGACATTGTCTGCTACAGAGGTCTCTACGTACAAGCCGTTTACCTGGTATGCCGCTGCGGCATACTGCGCGCCTGCAAAGACCCTGGCTTGGAACTGTGGTAGTGCGTATTCTTTGGCCGTGATTATGAGCGTTCACGACTTACGAACCGTCTATCGCACGAAGCCCGATGCACTTCAAACCCTAGCTTTGTGCCTATCGCATCTGGGGGTAACGGTGCCTCCGTCCAATACTGGTACGTTGGCTATGATCCAACGCTGAAGGTATGCATTCCGTTCTACAGCCGCGGTCGGCATTGCTCATCATTGTCTTCTTAGACTATTATTGTCGGATACCAGGCATGCTTTCTGCTCATATCAGACATCTTCAGATGCTAACCAAATTCTTAAATTCTCAGGGAACCGATTCCTCGAAGATGTACTTCTTCCATGCTCTCCTGGCTCCCAAGCTTGACTAACATCGTCTTCCAGATTACCCGTCATTACCAACGCCCAGTTCGACTTCCAACCGCTTAGGTCCTCTCTATTTCCGGGGGTGAGCTCCTCGGTGCAGACGCACAACGGGTTCGGTGACGCACATGCCGCGTAAGAGCTTTTATGGATTACATCTTGGACCATCTCTTACCTCAACGTTGCTGAAAAGATCTGCGACTGCCGTCCTGGCTGCCGTTCGCTCTGGGATATCGACATACGGCACGAATCAAGTCACTCTCACGGGGCACTCCCTCGGTTTGTCTCTCCCTATGACTCTTGCAATAGACGAATGTCAACTCATCGTGCACTAGGTGGTGCGATTGCTATCATTGCTACCGCTCATCTCTCTGTTCAAATCCCCGGTGTCAGCCTTCGTACGATCACCTACGGTAGTCCCCGAGTCGGTATCACTCTTCCGATAGCGAAGATCTACATTCTGACTTGATCCGCGCCCCAGGTTGGGAACCAAGCCTTTGTCGACTTCGTCAACGCACGCTCGGTGATGAACCGCATCAACAACAAGTGAGGCTTCGCCCTCTTCCTACCATCGATTTCCCCGCTAATTCACCTTATGGCTTCGTTTAGGGACGATCCGGTCCCCATTTTGCCGGGGAGGTTCTTGAATTACGCGCACACTGAGGGTGAGATCCACATCGTCAACTCAGGCTCTTGGGTCTCCTGCCCTGGTAAGTCATTAGCTCTTTACCCGACAAGCATTTACAATGTATAATTAAAACCCCGGTAGGCCAAGACAACACCAACTCTCAGTGCACCATCGGCTATGTACCTAACATTCTAGTAAGCGACGCTGGTGACCACGGAGGTATGTCTAATCCTCTCATTGACAAATGGTACCCTTCCTCATGCTCTGTGCTAGGTCCATTCGATGGCGTTAGTCTGGGTAGTTGCTAGGCTATATCCTTCAGCGGGCGTTGAAAGAATGACGGAAACAAAACTTATTTGACTACTCACTGTCAATGGTTTGTACGAAATTACGAAAGCAATGTGTTTTACGAATGATATTTTCTACGATTTGTTGAAAGCTCACCATCACGCGAGAAAGGGCTCTGCGACCATGCCCATCATAAAGATCTTTCGAAGCCAATACGTCAGCCTGTTCGAACATCGCGACCCTTTAGATCAAGCTCGCCGGGCGCTTTCAATATCTTGTCATTGAACGAGTGGGTCAATGCAAGGGCGGGTTCGCCACAAAAAGCAATTAGATTGTCGCTAAGCTCCACCCTGGGGTTGCCAGCGACGAGGGACTCGGAGGTAGTCGTAGGCTATAGTACTGAACCTTAGGGGATTCGCTTAGAATAAGCGCCTTATTGCCTCCCTCCGGTTGCATTAAACTTAATACCTTCGAGAGTTGGTGGCGAGAGACGGTTAAATTCACTGCATTCGAGCACCAGTAAGGGGACCTCGTCACCATTCGATGGAATTCTTCCCAATACAGCTTGAAGAGAGATGGACAGACAGACTGATCACTGTTGGACTTGACACCGCCGCGTGTTGCGTGAGGACGCGAGTGAAATGATAGCATGGCCAGACTGACCGTCACACTATACAAGTGGAATGGGAGACATCCGCGAATGTTCAAGCTGCGACCTGACTGCCACCCGTGACACTCGTCCTCCGGGTCAATGCGAAGCTGGGCCTAGACATCCGATATGAAGCTGTGATATCCTCCCAGACAAACAAACGGAGAGCATCAGTCAAAGGAGCTGCTCAAGTCGAACATTGAGGCTGAGGCTCAGACTTTGGGGACAATCTGAGCGCCGATGTATCGGATATGAGGCGTACGGTCGGTGGGTTCAGTCCGTCTTCGAAGTTTCATTGAAGCTTGAGTTGCGAAAGTGACCGGCCGAACGAGGGCAATGAGATGTCATGACAGAATTGGGGTGAAGGTCACATAATTCCCGTGACTCGTCGAGACAAAATTTCCTTGTTTAAACAAGTCGAGCCGTGCCACACAGATGATACGAGAAAAGATATGCCGTCCCGGGCGGGAGCAGCTTCGTTACTCTTCTGTCTCCTGCCCGGGGTGGACACGGTCGCCTTGTATGGCCCATAGATCCCCAGGAACGTACGCACGATCAGGCCGCGTTTCAAGAGCGAAACGGACGAGGCGAGAGTGTTGCCTCGATATCTCACTGTCCGACGGGATCACACGTCGTCTGAGCTGCAGTATCCTTAAACGGTAGAACGTAAACAAAAGATACGAATTCTGGATTGGAAAGAGAGAGCTCACAATCTACAAGCCTGAAGGGTGAGGTCAAGGCCAGTCACCGTCGGGAATTCGTGTCAATTACAATCAAATGGTCGTTGCGACAGGGAAATGAGTTTTTTTTTCGAGCATGAGGTCAGTATTAGCTTTCATAAGAGATGGGAAATGGGCACTCACAACAAGATCTGGTATGACGAAAATGAATGGAAGGCTGACACCGCCGGAAGAGCCGTTGACGCTATGGGAATAAGTATCTCAGCCTGGCTGGAAGGTGGACGTAATTGTGTGCACACACCGGAAGTAGATGATCAACCCAACTATCTCAACCGCAGATGTGAACGCAAATGAACTCAAGCCTGTAATGCGCGAAGCGACGCCGATGAGACAAGTTTTCTGACACTGATCCCGCGAATCTCACCCTGTCGAAGGAAGTACTTTCCAAGGGAGGTTTGCTGACTTTGACGATAGAGGCAGTACTGTCGGGATGTCAGTGATCTCGAACAGCCCAGACGTCGAGAAAGTATATACGCACAAATACGACAATAATCAGCGTCGCAAAATCGAAGATCAGAACAGCCAGCTTGCAGGGAGATCAATAATTTCAGCTGTCCATTCAGAGGCGTTTCGAGGAAAATAGGGTTACCATGGCAAGCTGGACATCGAGAATGTTCAGTGCACATCAGTCATCGATATCTTTGATACGATGCGACCGACTCACCCCAACGCGCAGACCTACGGACGAAGCCCGGTAGTCCACAAAGCATCCTATGCCTCCGATGGCAGCAGCGACATGGGAATCGACGAACGCTGTTAGAGTGGGTACATCTGCCCAAAAAAACCAGATGTGGGTTCCGACGACGAATGCGAAACAAGCCGAAAGGATGACCAGAACGATTGGATTGCGGCCTGAGAATGCATATGCACGCATGAAGAGAACGGCTGTTGATCAGGGAAAATGTTGACTAAGGAAGTGTATCAGTAGGTATATCTTGAAATCAACTTGCCTTGAGCAGACAGCGTCTGGTATGACAAGCGCCTTTGGTCAGCGAGGAGCGCAAAAAGAAGGGAGCTTGCTCACTAGAGGCCAGCCCAACGCATGTACAGGTCTGCCCAGTTTGGAGCAGGCATCCAAGCTGTGATTCCCGACATATGCCCAGGACAAGATGGGCCAGAAAACCAGGGGGTAGTAACGACAGACGAGGTATGCGACCTTAACAGAGGACCATGAGCTCCGAAGTACCTGGGACGAGGGTCAGATTAAAATATAGATGGCTCGAGGAGTAGATACCAGAGTGATCTCATCTTCGAGACTATCATAATCCAAGTTTTAGCGCTACATATTGAGGGGAGACTAGTGGGGACTCACCAGCTAAACCACTCGTACACGACGAGCGCGTTTGCTGACAGGATGCTATAGCGTGCATCCCAGAAGTTGAAGACAATCCACTCAGCGCTCGGCTGCGCCATCGCCTCCCTGGGTAGGAGCATAGCTGGGCTTGACGTCGATGTTGGGCGCCCCAGCAGCACAACGTCAATGGGAGGACATGGGGGGAGACAGGCTGACCGTGACGGGAGGTGAGTAGAATGGTCCTTATAATACACGACCAGGCGAAGCTCCCACGAGGTCGAGTGGGTTTATGCTTTATATGAAACTATTGAGTGGACTGAATAAAGGCGGCGAAGACATTGACACGAGATGCCCGGTCTTTGCGGGATTTCTTCGAGCACTCCACCATCAACTGTGACACAGAACGCCCATGATCTTCCTCTGCCCCTCCTGGCCATCCAGAAAGGGGTGCAGTACTAGACTTTTGAATGTAATGAGCAGAGATGGGGAAGATCTATGGGGTAGCTCGCTGCTCACCAAAGGATGTTGTGCAGTTTCTGGAAACTGGTGACAGGTTGTCGGACCGGGACTTTACGCAAAAGAACCCGAGACGCGACATGATGGCTCCCAAACCTTTTGACTGCATCTCGTAAAGCAAAGCGTCCATGAATGTTGATGCTATAAAAGTACAAATGCACTAATTGTACAGAATTATGCAATGCTAGTGTCTCTAGAGTCCTTGCCCGTATCTATGAACGAAGGTGTGGTAGTGTGGGTATAGGATCCGTCTTCATGAGCCAAACGTCCTGGTCTTTGTCCGTGTCCATTCTGCTAAGGGCGGAGCGCACAAGGAGGGAGTTTATACGGGAAAGTTCAGTTGATGTTAGTGTGACCCTGCGACGCAACTGCAAGATACTGAAGTGGACAATCAGCTGAGGTTAGCAAGAGAGGCGTATTCCTTGCTTACACACGACAGGCCTGCAGACAGGCATCATTCAAGTCAGTGGGGGGCGTTTACACGAGGGCGGGAGAACGCACCACGAGATTCGGTAGAACGAGGCTGAGGGGAAGGCCAATGCCGGTATGATAGGCTGGGGGCCTTCATATTGACATGATCAGTGGACGAAGAAGTGGGGAGACATGACTTGAATACTTACTTGAAGAAAGCTATGGCAGCTGCGACGTTGACAATGGTGACAGCGATGAAAGCACCCAGACCTGTTCTGGTTAGTCTCCCGTGAAATGAAACCAAGAAATGGTGTACCTTGCTTCACGAAGTAGTCGGCAAGGGAACCACCATGGAAAGAGCTCTCCTTTTTGCAGTACTGACAAGGTGATCAGCCTGTTACCGAACAGGTAGGCGTCTGTGGCTAGTAGACTCACGATTATAACAATCGCCAATGACACCGAATCCATCAGAGTGGCTGCAAGCTGAAATGAAGAATGAACGTGAATCGGACAGCGTTCTTCCTGTTTGAAAAGTACGTACCATCGATATCTACGCGATGATGATGAGCGTGTGTAGGAGAGAGAGAGAGAAATAACGCAGACGTACACCAATACGATTGGCCATTAAGCCAGTGCCATAGTTCGGAAAACAGCCATTAGGTCCCAGTATATCGTAGAAGACACGAGGAGGCATGTATATGTGAATGCAGAAAGCCCAAATGTCAATTCCCAATAATGTAGAATAGCATAGGCCGAGGATGATGAGTGTGCGCCAATCTCGACCGGTGAACGCCCATGCCCGCATCATCATGACCGCTAGAGGTCCAAAGGTGAGATGAAGATCTATGGAACGGGTGAATGCGCTCACCCTGAGAGAAGAACTGCTGGAAACCAGGAAGATTCCACGTTCAAAAACGAAATCATAGCGTTTACAAAAGCTGAACTCACATAGGGGGCTAGGAGCATATGTACCGGCATGCCAGCTTTTGTACACTGTTCATGCGAGTGGTTCCCCAGATAGGCCCACATGATGACAGGCCAGCAGAGCAAGGGATAGTAGCGGCAAAGAAAGTACGCGAACTTGATGGACGTCCATCGCGACCGATAAATCTGTTAAAATGCTGAGCAAATTGGACCCATGAGAGTTGTAAGCCACGAACGAGCTTGAATTCCTTGTCGAGTCTACCAAAGCGCCATGCTATCAGTCGAGATCTGCCACAGAGATGGGACCGTAACGCACCCATTGATCCATTCGTACACCTGCAACCCGTAAACCGCGGCTATTGCGTATCTGGCCTCTCGAATGGACGTCATCGCCCACAAGACGTCGTACCAGCCATACTCCTCAGCCATTATCTAGAATCGGCAACCTACGAGGGGCACAAGACCCCGCCAGCGTGGTGGGCGCAAAGTGAGAGCTGGCGCAAACGTGGTGGTTGAAGGAGAAGGGCCACCTGTCAAGATGAGCTTCGTATTTTGCACTAGCATTTAGATTAATGGAGAAGAACCCGCTCAAAAACAAACTCAAAGGCGACGAAAAGGGCCGAACTGATGAGATCAGGACATATCAACGGTTACCTCATCGCCGCATCTTTTGTTATTAGAGGTCCTCAAAACAACGAAGAGGGCAGCATAGTCATGCATGCTCGACTGTCACCTACCTGTATGACTCCAAGCTCAAATCGTTAACTGCTAACTGCTCCCCTTCAAACATCCTTGGTTAGACGTACTACCCCCGGTAACATATTTGTCGGGTCTGGCCCTCCAGCCTGACTCTGCTACTGGCTCCGAGCCCTCGCCGGGAATCATTCTCTCGACAGATTTTGAGTGGGCCCCGGACTGGCCCGGAAGAATAACAAAAGCACTCCTTGGTAGCCCTCCTCGAGATTTGTTTCCATGAGGAGCGACATCCAAGTTGCCCACCGAGTGCTCGTTATATAGACAAGCTGTCCAGGAAAAGAGAGGAGAGGCGAGGACGAGAGCTTAGCACATGAAGCACGATCGTCCCTGGAGCTCCAAGGCCCAGGGGCACAAGCTGGCACCCGAACATTTCGGGCCTAACGACTTGTGCGCCCTTGTGCCAGATCTTCCATGAGAGTATATTTACCTTTTCGGGGATTTTTGCCCCTGATGGACAGCGCCCTTTAGGGATAGCTCTGGATGGCTTCGATTTCATTTCGCTAGAACTTGCACCCTCGTAACTCAAAGAGTCCGAAATATTGCTGGCGAGCCTTGGGCACTTCTTACTTGGCAAGCCAATCCTTGAAAATTCCATTAAATTACGAAAGGCTACGTTCGAGCATGAAACAAGTTACTTATCGTACACCTCGGAGAATGGTCCTCGTCCTCCAAAGCAATATATTATCCAAGCGTCACGACTACTTCGGCCACCACTTCTTCAAATTTACTTGTCCCGTCTTCTCAATCGCCTTCTTCAAGTCCTCCATCTCGACAACGCATCTGTACTTGACGAACTCCTTCGGCGTAGTGAAAGATGGGGCAGCAGCAGGCACAAATATCCGACTGCTGACCAGAGATTCAAAAGCCTGCCCGTCAAAATCTCACGTCAGTCAGCGCCGACTCGAGAAGATGGTATCACTGGAGACTTACACTTAACATAACACCTCTGTCACATTTTACCATTCCAATACTCGTCCCGTTGAGTTGGATCGGCGCCGCCATGCTCGCTCGGACCTGAATCCTAAAGGCTTCATACAGCATCTCGAAGTTAAACACTTCATGTCCCTTCACCTCACTGTGACGACTTGCAATCAGCAAGCACAGTGCAGGGTAAGGCAGCCCGTGCAGGGCCGCAAACGGTGTACGTGTTCGCTGGGTATCAGCCGCGCGTTGAAGGACGGCAGAGGAAGGGAAGGGCTGAGAAGGAGAGAGACGCGCAACCAGAGTGATGAGCAGACGAAGTAGAACGCGAACGTCCCTAATGATGCTATACGTTTCGTGTACCGTTTGCTTCGTCCCAGGTTCGGTCAAGAATTTCTCGACACCGGCGGTCCATAGCTCGTTCCATTCCTCTACGTCGTCATCATCATGCTCTTCTGCATCGATGGGAGCCAGTAGGCACTCTCGTGCAAGGTTCGTCCACCCAGCCTCGCGATGTACATTGGCCACACGCACGATCCTACCGCTGAATCGACTCTTGACCCGCTTCTCCAACAGCTGGACAACATCAACTCGGCTCGTGATACCAACGACGGCCAGCCCCTTGTTCCCTTGGGAAGACTGGCACGCTTGAACGGTGTCGAGGAGGCAGTAGAGTAACGCTTGTCTTGGGTGTAAGGCGAATAGATCGAATGCATCTACCAGCACGATCGTGGGCCTGTTCAAAGTGGGTAACAGGGAGATGAGAGCGGGGAGATGTGACGATGGGGGCAGTGTGATACCGGCGCTGGCCTCTCCAGAGTTGCCATCTAAGAACGGATTGTCGTCGTCGTTTTGAACTCCCCCAGTTCGATCTTGCTCGTCTTCCTCGTTGCCCAAATGCGAAAGGTAAGAATTCCCGGTCTGTTCGGCCAGTTGCACCGCTATTTGCCTGAGAGCCAACCGGTCGTTTGATTGAACCCAGCCTGACAGGCGAATGACGATGGGTTTTGGCGCGTTTGAAGTGGACTGACAAAGCTCGGAGAGGCACCGTTCGACAAGCTGCATCAAAGTTAGAACTGTAGAGACTGAGGACGGGACGGGACGCGACTCCGACTTACCCTCGATTTCCCGCTACCTCTGGGGCCGAGCACCAAACAGCTGTTACCCTCGTTTCGAGATACGGTCCCGTCTAATAAACCATTAAGCTGCTCGTACGCGGCATTGTTGTCATAGTCCTCTTCCGCCTCAGTTGCCTTTCCCTTCCCTTTACCTTGGCCGGAGGCGAAGCGCAAGATCGTAGGAGGGTTGGATAGGGCACGTAATGCCGCTCTTTTTTGAGCGTTGAAACAAGGAAGGAGGTGGTCAGGTAGAGCATATGCGTGGCCTACGCCTCTAGTTGGGGAAGACTGGGCAGTGCGGTGGCGGGTAGATGGCGTGGTTGGTTGAACACAATCCTTAGCAGGGGAGGGTTCAATTTCCAAAACACCTTCTTCTTCGCCCTGTTCAGCCGTGTGCGCCCTGGCTTTACGCCCGCTCGGAGTTTTAGGCAGAGGAAGGGTGGCCGTTCCAGCGGTACGCCTCTTCGGAGGACTCCCTGGCTCAGAATTTATGCCAGGATACGACCCTTTGGCCTTTGGTTCTTCTTGCTGCTTAGGTCGAGGCGCGACAGCTCCGTTATTTCGTCCGTCGACTTGGGATCGGTCCTGTCCTTCGACCTCCGCCTCCAAATCCTTGTCATTCCCATTCGAGTCGGCAATGGCTACAACGCGTTTACGCTTGCTGTAGGTTCTAGGAGGAACCTCAACAGCGACCGCAACCTCCCGCCTCCTCGAAGTCCGTGTCGGTTGCTTTTCGCTTTGACCTGTTGACGACCGTTCCTCCGTCGCTCGAGGATTCGGTGGAATGAGGCTAGGGATGCTGACTGGTTGCTTCCTAGTCGTTTGTCGTCTTGCACGTATTCCTTCGCTCGGGTTCGGCGATATTGAGTGCCCCCTTTTGGCCCCACGAGGTTGGCCACGTCCGTTAGCAGGAGGCTCCCTGACCTCGTCGTCATTTGTTGCCTGTGCTTTGGGCGGTCTGCCGCGCCGACGGGGCTGTGGCGCGAGACTTGTGTCAACGTTTTCAAGAACAGGTTGACTTCGCGTGCGTTGAGGCCTGACCGGGTCCACCACTTCTTCCGGGGTGATCTTGCGCCGCTTCAATGGCTGCTGTCGCTCGAGCTCGCCCACCTCGTCCGCACTGACAACAGCAATCGTATGGAGAGCGCAGTCTTCTTGTTTCTGGTTCTTCTTAGGCCTTCCTCGGGGTTTCTTCTCCTTCGATGATGTGCTCGCTTCAACCACCTCTGCCTCTCTGGTTCTCCTCCCTCTGCCAGGCCCAGTAATCGGCTTACCCTCCTCCTTGCGCACACCTTCATCGTTTTCATCGTTTTCAGGGGTCGAAGCCGCACGAATGGTGCGCTTCCCGCCATAGACTCTGGTCACGGGTGGTTTTGTCGATGAATGCCCAAGCACCGTGTTTGAGCGTGTCGGGCGTGTTGAGGTGGTGGCAGCAGGTTCAGGTGCCCTCGAAGACCGCGTTTTGCGCGTGTTAGTCGCGAGAGGAGCCTCTTGATCTGCTAGGGCTTCGACTTTACGTTTGACCATCGCGACGGGGACCCCTATGGTCGTTGCTCAAGATGAAATTCGCGTTCTGGTCGCGTCAGTGGGCAACATGAGTCACGGCACGTGCCTTCGTCACTGGTGTGACATAACCGTGACCGTGACATGACCGTACGCCCCTGTTTCTCCTGGTTGACCCCTCAAGAAATACCGAATACCTGTCAGGCGGGGTGGATCGCCGTCATTTCCTGGTCCACCTCTGCTCGAGTGGACGGGCGTGAAGCAGAGATCGGAATCTCGGCCGGTGGATCTCGCTCGGTTAAATCTGAATCGTCTGCAATTGCATTCTTTGGGCTGGCCTCGGTCCGCAAATAGGACCCATTATGTCGGTGCTAGAACAGACCCATGGTTGTCTTGTATTTCGATCTGTCGACCACATCTCTATCGAAAATTACAACCCATTCTCTCTCCTGTCGAGGGCCCAGGAGAACTCTGTCCTAGCCAATCTGGCGAATGCAAGACCTTGTTCTGCTTTCAATCCGTTCAGTACAGCGCACCACAGCAATTGCAGCGATGCTGTTTGATCTATACCGCCACTCCAGCACTTGCACTGTGAAAACCCATCCGCGGAATCCTTTTCTGTCAATGACTCTGTACGAACATTTCGTCATCGCATTCATTGTCAGACCACAGCACGAGAAAGCACTCATGAGCGCTGGCCATTCGATAACAATTACCACCAATGGCGGTCGTCGGCATATTCGTTCACCGGTGCCCGCGACCTCTGGCCGCATTGGCTCCTCAAATGTCGCTTATGTGCGGACGAATGGAAGGCCTGAACAGTAAACTACATCATTCCTTGTTGTCGCCCCAAGACCAGTGCAGCTACCGCCTACAGGCACCTCCGCGCCCAGTATACATATAAAGTCAGGTCGCTGGCTCCTCTAGTTCTACTGCCATTCTCTTCAACTCCCACTTACAGAGACCCGCTCACTTATTTTTTTTATCTCAGGTGCGTCCGTTTTACACTCGCTATATGACTGAACCCGCTGAAATACAGTATCAACTCCCAAGTATCATGACGACAACACACACGACGTCAAATTTGGACTATGGAACTTCAGACCAGTGGGCCTCAGACGAGAAAACGTTGAACGGGGTGTGCTTCCACAGTCTCTTTCTCTAGTGAGGCACAGCTAATCTCTCCGCTCGTTTTCACAGATCGATATGTCCACCAAGACCGTGGGCCATGCTTTCCAATCCCAGGTGGCCCCTTTTTACGGGCCGCTTGCTGAACGTTCCATGCAGGACATGGACCAAGCTCTGGAAGACGAAATTTGTTCCATCTTGAATTCTACCCCGAGCGACAACGAGGGAGCTTTTGAGGCATTGACGGCAAAGCTGGCAAAAGATGGATGGTTGGAAAACGGTCCAGCCTCAAAGGACACCTGTAACGAATTCACCCTCACTTGTCAGAAGAAACCATTCAATCAGGCGAGTCAGTTACACGTAACTTGAGTCTATGCAATTGCTAAGATCATCCCGACAGCCCAAAGTGTTGTTCCGCAATCTGATAGGTGACGAGAATGTGATCCAGGCGAGCGCAATCTCGGTGGGCGAATTCCTCAAAGTAGTGCAAAATTGTGAGGGAAAATGCCTGGCAACGGAAACGGTCCACGGGATCCTCCGTTATCCGGATATTCAGCGCCCTTACATTAAAGTAGGAGAATTTGAACAACTCGAGTAGTGGAGTTCTACTTACAAGTTGTACTCTAGGTCTACAGTATTCGGCTCTCCGCTCGTACGGAGACTTCACGATCCTACTTCCCGCTGAGTTTGTTCCAGCGGCGCCCAGTTTATTCGATCAAAGGAGGTACGGCCATCTTCCTACGATTTATCGGATGAACAGCTTAGTTATCTTCGACACAGAGCATAGCTCTCGGGAGTTCCGACCTCCCGACGACTCGGACATCATCAGGGTGTCGAGTCCGGAGTCGATGGCGCAGGCAGTGGTCGAAGTGACCACTATGCTGCAAGACTGCACCTTGTCACTCCCTGAGCGAGTTGAGGTTCCAGGAGGCCACGAATCGAGGTCCTGCAAGCTCTTAAGCTCATGACCTGCGCTAACTTGTAGCACATGACCCGCGAGAGCCTGAACTGGCTCCACCTGGATATTGATTGGTTCCGAACTGAGAACTTCCATCCCGGCTGATGTTGAACTTTAACCTATCTTCGTCCTATCTGACTAGTTAGTTTTCGGACATGTACATATGTACATCGCGAACCCTCGTTCATAGCATCTCTTTTTCGAATCTCAGCGTCAAGCGTTGAGAAGCCTTATCTTCTGTCTGCCCCAGGCCCAAGCAAGTCCGAGCACTCTGGTACTGCTGCCGTCGCCTATCAGCACCCGCATCACCGCTTAGTTCGTCCAAGCTCACGGCATGCCCATGTTGGCGCAAAGTGACGCCATGAAGTCTCATGAGCTCCATGAGAGTGCTTCGAGTAGGGAGAGCCCTCTAAGCTGCTCAGTTGGCGCGGCCGAGTACTCGTAGATCAAAAAGACGCGGGTCAAAAGATAAACGCCCTGGCGCCTAACGGCTTGCTCTTGCTCAAATGCATGGGGCTCAGGGGTGCGGCCATGGAAAGGGAGTGTGTACAAGAACTGAATACCCCAAATGCCCTTAGAACCTACATGTTGACCCTTGTCTTCTGTTCAGAAGGCCTTCTACGTTACAATGCAAGCAATTTAATGAGCAGTTCCCTAATGAAGCTAGCGTTGGATACACCTTCACGGTGATTGAACGCACGCATCATGCGACCTAAGATGGCAGTGACGTCCCCACCCGGAGGACAATTGAGTGGTAAGGAGGCAGTGGATCTTCACAGTATGTATGAGGCTTTGCCCTTCGTGCCCGTCATTCGACGCAACTTGTATACATTTGATGCACCATTCCTATGCCTCATCTTGAGAGCTCTACAGTAATGGAACGCACTTTTTCGAGGAGCTCGTATCTCGCACAGCCTTCAGGCGCGCGAACCCAATTTCTTCTGTCCGGTGATGGTGGCGGACGTCGATAGAGAAGGAAAACCGAGAAATGGAAGCGGAAAATTTACCCCTGGCATTCACTTCTCTGTGTGATACTCGGACCCTTGTTTGGCGGCTATTAGGTTCGATAAGACATGTTGTCTGTACAGCGACAAAGCGGCGTACGGAGATTTTCTCATATGCACGTCTTTTTTTCTTCGCCGCGTAGCTCGGGTAAAGCCGTTGGGTCGAGGATCTTTGGGCTACCCTTTCCAATGCAAGCCCCTAAAAGGTACGAGTCGTACGCCTCGCCACTAATGCGACACCGGGTCTCAGAAGGAAGTGAATCCAAATTTTGAAAAGTGATATACATGACCTCGTCCTTTCCATTGCCGCTTGGGGGGGCATTTCGGACGCATAAAAGCTCCAGCTGCAGAAAAATCTCCGCTTATCCATCGCGTGTAGTTTGTCTCAAGCGACGTGGATACGATTGTCGTGACGATTTTCAGCCCAGTCGCAACTCAAGCGCCCGACATATTTGACTCAGGAAGTTTTTTTGCATCAGTCACACTGTGGTCCTCTAGTTGTCACAAGGTGTGACACAACGTGACGCCCTTTTTCTTTCCCCACTGCCTCGAGCTTCAAGACTATCTGCGACCTGTTTGGCTGGGTATATTGGATGTAGCTGACATCTCTTTTTTCCAAAGTCTCTTGAAATCCATGGGCATGAAGTCTCTCCTGCAGTTTCCTCGCCGTAGGCCGCAAGCGGGACCCATTGTTGCGGCTTGATGTTTGATTCGGGGAGCCAGAACTGCCTTACAATTGTCTTGCCATCTGCCAACTATATCGGTGACGGAGAGTATGATCCATATTCTCTCATTTGTTTCCCTGACAAAAGCCCAGGATCTATCCCAGGGGAACCCTTGTCTCTTCAGCCAGTCTGACGCATGCGTGTCTTCATTCTGCTTTCCGTTAGGCACAGCGTTCAAAGCAATTTTCACTATTGGAATTTGACTGGCACCGCCTCCCCGGCACTTGCATTGTGATAAACTATCTATGTGGAGTCCATTTCTCTCGACGACTCCGTCACGCAAGCGCGAGTGTTCACGACCCCCTCAGAGCAGTCTACTGCCAACACAGCACAAAAAAAAGAGACAAGCATCCTTTTGTCATTCGGTAAGAGCTATCAAGAGTGCCTATATGCTTTTTCGTTCACCGATGGGCGACGTCTGGCCGCATTCGCTCCTCACATTTCGTTTTACATTCCGACAAATGGAAGGTCATGACAGAATACACATCTCCGCTACAAGTTGTTTGGCGCCTATCTCTGCTATGTAATTGAGACCGACGACAAAGCCGTTTGCCTCAATTTTTTCATTCCAACCCTCAACGCAGAACAGTGATTGCGGCTACCAGCTAGGACAAGCAGCTCACTCGATCTCTATATAAAGGGCAATCGTTGGCTCCTCACCGTTCAGACACCCCACTTTCTCATTGATTGCTCTTCCTTTTGCTTAGACCTCCTCAAATAGGCTGACTATTCACTCCCAACGATGGCAACGGTATGCTCCTGGAATCATCTCCCTAAAGCCTGTCACGATTCATCTTTCCGTGCGTCTCGTATCATAGGTTCAATGTGTGTTGCCCCGTCGCTTTGGGGACCTTGCTAGCAAAGGCTCCATGCAGAACATGGACAGTGCTCTGTATGGCGTAGTCGGGCCCACCATTGAGGACCTGAACTCCGTAGCTGGGGGCATCGACGGGCTCACTTGGGAGACGATAAATGAAAAGCTGGCACAGAATGAGAATCTTGAAATTGTACCAAATTCCGAGAAACCACGCACCATCGAGTTCCCCCTCACTAGCGAGAAGCAGCTCTCAAATGGGACCAGAAGAAGGGTAAGTCGCGTGACGAATGTCAGGTACATTTGAAGGCTCAGATCATCTCTTCTTACAGCTCAACGTATGGCTGCGCGAACTGGACAATGACATAGACGTCCATGTGATTGAAGCTACTTCCACTTCCATGGACAATAGTCTACAAGCAGCACCGAAATGCCGGGAAATGTGCCTGGCACAGGTATACGGTATCCTTCGTTTTCCAGATATTCAGAATCCTTACTTCAAGGTAGTAAAATCTGAATCTCTCAAAGGAGTGAAACACTTACGAAGAGTCCAACTGCAGGCCTACAGTATTCGGTTATCCGCTTGTACAGAGACTTCGCGATCATGCTTCCCGTTTAGTCTGTTCAGACGCCGCTCGGAGTGTTGGATTCAAGGAGGTACGGCCGCACTTCTCTCTTATCGAATCATCAACAAATGGCATATTAGAGTATAGCTCTCAGACGTTTCGACCTCGGGACGGCATCGTCGCTAGGATAGTGGAAGGTTTGATAGAACAGGCGGCGGGGGAGGATACCATGCTGCTGCAAGGCTCGACTTGGGCTCCCGAGTAGACATGACTCGGAGTGCTCTTGTTCGACCACAAATCTTCGTTTTTTGTTCAGCCTGCAACCTGCGTTACCATTTTACTCTAATGACCTGAATTGCTAGAGCTGAATATTACTGATCTCTTGGTCTCGGAATACGAACTTACATCCCGAATCATTTGCGGACCTAGACTAGTTTTCATGCGGTCTATTGTGAGTCCTCGTTCATAGCATCTATCTTCAAGTTTCCGGCATCGCATCTTCGGCAAGAGTTGATAGACCTCATTGTGCGTGCCTACCTCATCGCCAGCAGATCCAAGCGCTCCGAGGACGTCGCCGCTACCGGCACCGATCTCTGTTACATACGTTGCCTATCATTCACAGGCTTACCGTTCAATCTCCTTCTGGAATGTCCTCATTCAGGGCTTTACGACAAAGTGGCGCAGCTTCTAGATGAGCAATTGTACTCGAGTGAAGCGGGCTCTCTAGGGTGTACCAGACTACTCGTAGATCAACAAGACCAGATGAGCGCCCCGGCGCCTAAAGGTGCCCTCCTGACACTGCGACATAGTGCGCGTACAGTTTCCAAGAGTTCCGGATGCCCTCAGGCTACACATTTGACGCGCGCTGTATTTTGTTCACTGGAGGCTTCTGGATCGTCACAATTTCATGAATCTAATGGCCCCCGATTGAACCTAGTGTCAAACGCGAACAGCGACTGAAGACGCGAAGCAACTCACAACAGCAGGACTTTATTCTGCCCAAGGGTGATTGAACGGCAACGAAGCAGTGTGACTCCATGCTATGAGACGTGGCAGGGCTGGACCTTCCTATCACACTCGTCATTCAACACGTACATTCAGTGGTATCAACCTCACCCCGTTAACAACCCTCTCAGCGCCCAAACTTAAATGTCTTCTTCGTCATCGTGCGGCGGAGATTAGTCTGGGGCGAAGGTCTGTTCAAAGTTTCCGTGTGATAATTTGATGATAATCAGACTTTGATTTGAAGGGAAGCCTCGTTATCTATCGTTGTATCTGTGCAGAGTGACGAAAGCGGTGGTGTGTACTTTTGTACTTTTGTACTTTTGTACTTTTGTACTTTTATACTTTTGACTTCTCGGCGTAGATCATTGAGTGAGGTCGTTCGACGATCCCTTTGGTACTCAAAGACCCGATTCCGTTTGGGAGTTCGTAGACGAAGAGCTGTTGTGTTGAGGTCCAGAAGTCGCACGCTCAGGCCAGTCTCGCGGCAGGAGACGGGTACAAGGACGCCGGCCCTAAATCAGCCCCATAAAGGCTTGTGTGCCCGAAAACGTTTGGAATAGGGCAACATGAACCGGCTCAAACAGCAGTTATACTCGTTCCGGTGATTCATGAAAGGTGATCAGCGCGGGATTCTGGAAGGATATAAATTCAACGATAGATCTGGCCTCCACTTCCGAGGATATTTCAATCTTCTCCCCCCCTTCCCCCAGCGATTGTCCGGCCCAAGGCGACATCATGGATCCAACAGTCGCAATGATTTTCGGCCCAGCCGCAACTCACACATTCGACTTGAAAAAGGTCCTTCGTGGCCCCAGACCGTTCCCATATCAATCATTTACATTGAATTTCAGGTTACTCAGGCTTCGAGCGTCGAGCATCCTGGATACAGCACCGTCGTACCTCAATTGAGCCCTCGCACGATTGATTCCATGTCCAAATCACAGAGAATTGCAACTGTTTGTTGCCTCTCTGACCTGTTTGCACGGGTAGCGAGGAACGGCCATACAATCATAGCGTTACCCTGGGACAGCCTACAGCATACTCTGACACAGGCTACTTACCTTGAGTACGACAGAAGCTCTCCAACCGCTCCTCAGAGCTGGGACGCAACTTGCGTCGAAACCCGGTGGCAAAGGAGCCCGGCGCCCAGCTTGACACTGGACCTGAGGATTATCCAGAAGGTCACTTCGCTGTCATCGGGTAAAGAAAAGATACGTACTGACTGACGCTTGCATTCAGTTAGTTTTGAGCATCACGTCTCTACAAGGCGGGCGCGTTGACGATTTGAACTATTTGAAGAATCTTTTTACTGGGGACCCCGGGGCTAGCGGTGCCGCAGGTACCGACTCATCGGAGCGGGAGCGATTCAACCGGGTCCTTGTGGAAATCAAAGTACTCAGTTTCCCCGACTCCAAGGACGCTCGGTTCACTGTGAGTAGCATTAATATGGCAATTGTATACACGGGACCTAAAGAAAGCTACCAACGAACGTACAGATCTCTCGTTTGCGGGTTTTTGCTTGGATGTGTAGAGAGAGACATTGCATTCTACCGAAGACAGTTACCGAGACAGGCGTAACAATCGGTAAAGGGAGTCCCTAATTCTTTCGAGCAAACGTAAACGCTTACTGGAGTTATTAGAGCACTTCTCGAGCCATTTCTTTCCCCGCGAGCAAGTTATTAAACGACTTCCTTTGGAGGTCCAAGACCAGGCCTTGAAGCAGGTGAATGCCCTCAGTCACGCGCTGGAGGCCGAGCAGTCCAAACAGGAATGGATGCCACCACAATCAAGCGATCGGCCTTCAATATCGGACCAACGATTGGTCGCAGTCACACATCACGCCTCGTTCGATGCTCGGACGAAACCCTCTGAAGATGACACTGGCTCCCTTCGAGTTGGTCGTAGTGGGGTGGACATCTTGGCCAAATGCCTCTTCTGGATGTGCCGCCCATTTAGGTGGAATCAAAATCCACTTTTCACTTCTTGAATTGTGATAACATTCCATCATCCGAATCCAATGTATTCAAGGTCTTGTATTTTACTATGTCAATGTGACAGTCGACGAAGTTGGACAAGTCTAGTGTAGATGTGCGTTTACTAATGCATTGGACAGGCTGACCCCGTCACCTTATTTTTGGGGCTCGTCTGGAGTTAGAAAGTTGGGAAGTCCGTAGTCCTTGAGCCGAGGGAAGTCCGCTGCTATATGAGAAGCCTTCTCTCCCATTCCGGACGGCTGTTTGGCCCCACACCTTCCAGATTGTGCTGAGAGAACTTTGGCTCTTTAAAGAAAGATGAACCAGTTTCTGTCAACTCGTGGACACCCAATTAGGTCCAGGGTCATGAGAACCACAACGGTGGTCCTAAACGGGGTTTCAATCTCGGATTTCCTATTAGTTGTCCGGGGATTGGGTACCTGGTGTCAGGAATGACAACTGAAATCCTCAGCACCCTCAGGGCGAGCTTTGGCCTGGGGTTGCTGCTACTCTCAGAACTGGAATAGGCGTTTGCGTGGGTGCACCGACACGATGAAGGTTATCGTAGGGCACTTTGAGACGCAAGTGATAGCTTTGGGAAGACAACTCTATCTAAAACAAGCGCCTATCTATCGGCCTATTCCAATCGGGCGTGAAACTCATGATCACGATGTGCCAATCACATTGGAGCCCCGTCTTTTGGATCAGCGTGGAGCCTTCTGAAGTTCTGAGTAGAATAGAATTTCAAAATTCACCTTTTATGTCCGAGAACCGCGAAAGAATGGGTGTAGGATCTTTTCGGTGAATCTACTCGAATAAACTAGATTTGTGAGGACCATTCACACATCGAGTCTCTCCTGGTCTGGAATGGCTACATGGTAAGTACTCGTAGCTCCAGGGCTCAGTCGCAAGGTCGATATAACTTCCGTGGACATTAAATTGGAGCTCCTTCCTGCTCGGGCGCCTATGTCGGCAAAGACACGGCTATAAAGGTGTTTGGGTCCTCACGGAGACCCCGCAAAAGCGTCCGATTTTACGTCTCTGGTGCCTATGCCTGCCTTGTCTTATGGGGCCCTGGGCTGGGACTTCCCACCCGAGAAATCACAACATTTCCGATAAACTATTTCCTTTTTCTCCGAGCTTGGTGCATCTGTGCAGGTAAACCTGCTTCTGCATCACTTTCTCCCCGAATTACTACGAGATGAAGCTATGCATAGTCTATTGATGCAATGTCATATCCGGAGCTTATACAGAACGACGAACTACCTTCATATGCCACCCACAAGAGTGAGTTGAGTGACATACCTATTCCCTGTCCTCTTACTTCCTACAAGATGCAACCCGAGACTACACTGTTACCTTTTCCTACCCTCACATCGCCCAATGGAGAAGTGTCCCAACCTTCGTATTTGCATGCCTCTGTTCCGCTGAAAGTGGAAGAAATATTCGAGGAGACTAAAGGCAGGGATCTCAGCGATGTCCTGAGTGATGCAGTTCGTCGGGTGTCCATGTCATCAGACAATGTGAGCCAAACCTTGACGGCTTTTGTGAATCACTTCATTGATGCCACACAAATAGGGGGAACTGCAGAGCAAAATCGAACAAGGAGGCGTGAAATGCAGGCTAGCACCATGCTATGGGTCGCTGAACAAGGCCAGAAATCCGTCATCAAAAAGGATGGACGATGCGACAATCGTAATGCTTTGGGTTACCCTCAAAAATTTGTCGTATGCGAAAAGTTACGAACTCAAAGAGCTCGATTTCGATGAAGTCATAGAAATATTCAAAAAAAATCCATTCATAGAGCAAGATCGCAGCAAGGACATTGACTTAATCGATGAGCTAGCTCTCGAAAAGGCCCAGTTCTGGAAGTTTTCGACGAACGGGGAAAAGAAAAAAGCATTTCGCCGGGACATCAGCAAACGTGTAAGTTCCAGCTGCACGCACAATCAACGGATCATCACTTCCTTGTTCCTTCAGCTTAGGTTCTGGTTCAATCGAGTCGTCGCTGAAAAAGACGTCCTCGCCACTACCAAACCGGATATCCCTTTTGACGAGATTGAGGGTATTCTCTCTCGAATGAGCTCCGACTGCAAGCCTGGCCTTGATTACGGCAAATCAATGGAGAAGGCATTCTTTGATTTTGGCGTATTGCGCTTTCCGGACATCGAGAGGCCTTATATCAAGGTGAGTTTCCCGCATTGACGCAGAGTATACGGCCTCTCAGGAAGTCATCACTACCAAAAAGGTGTACAATATTCGAATCGAAGCCTGGGTACAATGTTACGATGGTCTGATACGTGAAAGTAGCCGCAGTGGTGCTACTGTGGGTGCGTTTACGACCGGAGTCGACTGGCATACAGAATAAACTCAATTCTCAATTTGTTCCCAATCTTTGCAGAATACCGCCTGCGCGAGTACAAGCCGCGCGAAAGCGTCATGCGAAAACTGAGTGTGGAGATGTTCGACCTAGCAGTTGTTGAGGGGCAAACGTTAATCGAGAACCTGGCTCAGCAAGGAGAGAGCCCCCTGCCGGCCGATCCTTGCGTTAAAAATTGATTGATCATATGAAGGCGGACTTGGACTGACATATTTTTCTTATGTATGCAGTCATCCCTCTCATAATGAGATCGAGCACCGAGCCTGTGAATAGCAGCCAACGCTCCGCGCGGCAGGGTTCCGGGGCATTCTGAGCACGCAGGCAAGGAAATACCGCAAAGATGAGTGATCACCTACATACGAGGAAACCGGGCATCAGCGGAGCGGAGGATTCAAGAGATCACGGCAAATACCGTCGGCAGTGGCACGATTCTGCTCATACTAGTCCAGATGGAATACATATTCAACGAGTACTAATAGGCTCATAGCTTAGCTTGGGTCCCTGAATCGGGCAGGTCGGAGGTTGGACAGGACGATTTTCTGAAGTAACCTCGAAGGTGTTTGCCATAAGTAGCAGACGGCAGGGCCACAGTCTAAGGCGGCGTAGAACGCACGGGTCTTACACGGCCTACTCCCTCACTCACTGCGACTCGCTCTAGAGCATCCCGCGGGGCTTTTTGTGAAGTATACAAAAGCGCAGCGGCGGGGGAGCTAGAACACATCGTCCTCGTTGTTGAACCTAGTTTACATATGGGCCGATGAGGAAGGAAGTTTCCGGCTGATTCTTCGATTTCACGAGGCTTCAGCAATTGCAAGTGTCCCCATCCTCTCCTCAAGTTGCACATAGCGGCATGAACGACCTTGACAGTATCTTCGGTGCTGAGCCCATGGCCGGCCTGGAGCACCTTTCTAAGGCCTTCCAATTACAACAGGTGCATTTCCGCATCCACAGTTTTTGATATGCTATGCCACTAAATGCTCTGGTTCAGGTCATCAACCTCTCAGCGAAAGACAAGGCTGGATACAGCGTTCTTGTACCTGAAATCAAGCTACAGAGTGTCTCCTCCTTGGCTGAGCCGGAGAGAATTGCATCATTCGGTCTACTAGCTACCCTCTCAGCCATGCCTTCCTCAGCGCGCGTTGTGGGAACGATTGAGAATCACCCGGCGGCAACGATTGCATGGGACACCTTACAGCATACACTCTCTCAGGCCACGTATCTTCAGAATGACCGAACTTCGCCTCCCGCACCTCAGAGCTGGGAGGCAGTCGACCGAGCAGCCCACTGGTTCCAGGGGGGTGCACATGCTGCTCCGGATTCCAGAGTCGTTCAACAGGCCAGTATCAATCATGACAGCCAGAAATCTGCTGACAGCCTGGTATAGCTGCTGCTGCGAATTGCTTCACCGGAAAATGAGGTCTTCATGGAGCCCTTACTTCGACTGCTTGGTCTTCGCAACAGAAATGGCGACGCCCCCAATGACATTCCGACCCAGACCTCAAGAGATACCCTTCCGGGAATCTCGACTGCTCTGTCCGACTACAGTGAAAGTCCGAGAGAGAGAGAGATAATAGAGCTAAGAATTTTGAAGTTTCCCGACCTCAACGACCCTCGCTTCAGTGTGAGTACTAAGCTATCATTATTGAACTATCAACCCCCACACTGCCTTATCTCCCACATGTTGAACAGATATCTCGCCTGAGGCTTATGCTCTGGGTCCACAATAAGAAGCACCCGATTCTCCCGAGGGCAGTGACCGAGACTGGCATCACTGTAGGTCCGTGAGCTGTTTATCTCCAAATTGAACAGTGAACACCCGACTTACCAAGCGAGCGTCACACTATCGATATCCCAGAGCACTTCGCGAGCCATTACTTTGCCCGTGTTGAGCTGATCAGTCGATACGATGAGAAGGTGCGATCATCAGCCTTGCAACAGCTGGATATTTTGCTTGCATCACGGTACGTCAGGAAAGGCTAGATGAATTGGGCAAGGACCCACATTTTCGTATTTCCTCCGTAAAATTCAGACCTCAGCCGCACAACCCAACAACCCTTTCTCCTTCAGCAAAGCTTACGCCGAACGAAATCGCAGACGGTCGTGAGTCGTTTCCAGGCTCCCCTCACAGTCATGATCGCCGCTGACCGTTGTTCCCCGATAGCTGTCAACACCAACCCCTTAGACTCTGTCTCCATATTTAGAAAACTCATCTCCCTTTTATGCCCATTCAAGTGACACTAAATCGAGTCATCCTCCCGGCGCTTATAGGAAACTCTGAATGAAAGACGGTCTTGATGTCGATGTTTGAGTCTTTGGGTTAATATCCTCTTTCCCTTCATATCCAAAACGGTTGATTTGTACTTCGAGATTCTATTGTTGCACGTATCTTACGGGAGATTCTTCATGATCACTTGGAAACTTACACACACACACACTTTCTAGTAACCACTGACCCGGTGGCATGGGGATCAGAAAAACATTCTACAACTCGAAACATCTCCTGAGAAGCGAAGCCTGACAGAGAAGGGTCGGTTTCGTAGTAAGCACGAGTTGCAGGATGTTCGAATTCTTTGGTACCAATGCCGCATCTTCGAACTGACCAGTCCACTTCTTACATGTAGTCAGAGGTCGCCGCCTAACAGCTGGTGGCGGAAGGGTCGCCTGAACACAGATAGAATGGTCTGACCCACTCGGAGCCGCGTTGCTTCGATGTGTGTGTATGTGTAAATAGGTAGCCTTTCATTATACTCGTGCCAGCCTCCGTTCTGACCAAGAATGGATTCAAACTCCAGGCCTTCAGGCCAACACCTGACTCGGAGCCACTTTGGTCTTGGAAGGGTTCCATTTGTTTCAGAACATTCTCCTCGATACCTGGGGCATTTCCCTTTAGCCATGAAATCAAGTTCTACAAGACGGACAGACGCGCAGCACTCGAAACCCTCGCCCCCGGAATGCATACCGATATATACTTATCGATCCGATCCACCGCCGGGTAGGTGAAGTCTAGCACGACGCATACACATTGTCCTTTTGCCCACCCCCGCGCCCCATCGGATGTCACGGTGCAGGCTGACCATCGCTCCGTCTGCCCACGTCAAGAATTATAAACGCGGTGGTAAATCCGTGTACATTTACTCGCAGCCGCCTTTAAGATCTGAAACTCGATCGTGGCGCCAGGGGGCCAAGTCGGTACAGCATGGATGTGAGTCTGCTTCAACGTGTGTACCTCGAGGCAATATATTGCTTTTCCCCTGTTACATTCGTCGTGAGCACACCGATGCCAATCGAGACATCTGGCCCCCGGTACGGTACGATAGGGCCGTTACAACGCTCTTTGGGAACGAACCAGAACCCGCCGAACGACGTAAGATTTGCCTTTGTGGTAGCCTCGCCTGAGGCGCCGAAATTGCCTTTTCGTGACAAACACACAAGGCGAAAATAGAAGGGGGGCTGTGCAGCGTGACGCCGGCCTTCCAGCGCGCCACAGTAATGGTCAAGGAATGCCACAATAAGTTTCCATATTTCTTCTAAATCTTTCTTCAATGCCCATAACTCAGGCTAGCCAGGGCTCCTAACATCAGACAGACTCCGGTGGGATGTTCAAGGGCCTTTCTCTCTCCTAAAGCGATTTTCTATCCACTATCGGCTGGTGGCGGGGCAACGTACCATTGAAAGCGAATGTTTATTCCCCGTCTTGGACTGAACAAGCTGCCCGTCGCATACAGCCACTGTCAGAGCCCTCGCGTAAAACACGCCTTGAAACACAAACTAATTTCTCTAACATTCAAGTTCAACAGGATTTTAATATATAATACAACGGGGAAACATTCTACACATGCTAGTGCTCGCTGCATCGCCCGCCTCACCCATGGACTACATCCTCTCCCCTATCTTCGGCACTGGGATACAAGGCATCGACCCAGCCAAGGTTCTCGAACGTTTTACCATCAGCCAGTACCACAAGCTGACGCCCAAATTATAGATTATAAAGTCATCGGACGCAGCAAAACCGGCGTACAGTACACTTGTGCTAAGCTCGAACTCGAATAGCATCGTATCACTTGATGAACATCAAAGGGTTGCTCTGATATCTATGCTGTCCGCGTTGTCCACCAGGGTAGCGGTTCAGGGTGATGGAAGAGTGATTCCCAGCCACCGACCTGTTACAACATTCTCCTGGGAGACTTTGGAGCAGACTTTGACACAAGCGCCTTTTCTGCAATACGACAGAAGTTCTCCCTCAGTCCCTCAAAGCTGGGAAGCAACGAATAAGGCCACCCGCTGGTTTACCCCTGCACTCTGCCCGATGGCGGACCTCAACGTCATTCATGAGGTCAGATTGCCCCGTGCTCACAAGACAAATGGATGCTCATGTGTTCTGTTCAGCTACTCCTTCAAATTAGCTCCAGGGAAGCGAATAGTCATGCTGATGACTTGAATTATCTGAGTCGCCTGTTCGCTGTATGTTACAACCCCACAGAACATGATTCTGAGGGGCCAGACGGAACTGGCGTAGAAGTTGACCGGGTCTCTCACCGTTCCGACGACAAAGCATGGGACAGAATTCTGGCGGAGGTCGCCATACTGAAATTCCCGGACTCTCAAGATTCTCGATTTACGGTAAGTACTGCCTTGTCTGAGCCGCTATGAGCAATATTCTTACATTCACTGTCGACGTAACCATCCCGATTACTAGATTTCTCGAGTAGGACTGTCGGTCTGTGTGTGTAATGAGAAGCATACGATCTTGCCAAGGACTGTCACGAAGACAAATATAACGATTGGTATGAGACTCTCCGCTCGATCGCGACGCCAAGTTGGCTCACTCTTGCTGCAGAGTATACAACACGTCATTTCTTTCCTCGTGAAGAAGTTATCAATAGAATTTCCTCGGATGTGAGATATCAAGCGTTGCGACAAGTAGATATTCTTATCACTCAGCTAGAGGCCATGCGCAAATAGAATGGCACAAGTACGCAGAGGCGAGATTTCTCGAACGCGCTAATTCATGATCATGATTTGCCGTCTTCCAGATGTGCGAGTAGGTTCTGAGGTCGGCATTTGCCGATCAACTGACCGCCAACTGATGCAGCCCAATCAGGCCTTCGCCGAACGTATAATCGCCGTACAGCTCAGGATCGCTAGAGACCTCGTTTCACCTGATATTTGGATATATTCATGGACAGACTGGTACTAGGAAGTCCATAGATCGAGACGAGGGACAATGAAGAGGCTGCTTGGAAGGTATACCGATTTCTCATAAGAACAGACTTTCCGCAAGCATTGCGGCTTTTCTCTTCGAAAATTGATCTAATCGTTCCAAAACAGCCCTTCGTGGGTGAAAGCATTGAGAGAGGTAATCTGTAAATGATCCTAAGCTGGAAAAGATCTCGTCAGTCAAAATCGCGCTCACCGATGTTAAGAACCACCCGAGCTCTTTGGCGGGACGTAATTCTCGCTGGGTTTAGCACGCGGCTTGTAACCTCCAGATGTGAGACCTATGGAGGATATGACGACAGCCCTATCACATTCAAGAGATGAGTGGCTTACCTTGAACCAAGGTGCACCATTGCTTGGGAAGGTCAAGACGGAGAGATCGACAAGGGATGTGCTCGAAGTCGCCTCTTCCGCACAAAAGTCGGTAAGATCATCTTCTGAGAACGGTGCTCGTGGGTCCACGAAAAACTTTTGCCGTTTCTTCGAGCGAGCCGTGAAAGTGTCGGATTGCCGTAGATCAGAAAGGTCGCAAAGGTGGTCGGACTCTACTAATTGGATCATCCACTGCCAAGGTGATTGAGCGACCTCCTCACCGTAAAAAGTTGATTCGTACCTGTGAGTCACGCAGCAAGTGGGCCATCAAGAGACTCTGTTTATTACACCGTACCACACGGTTGAAAGTCGCAATTTTAGATAGTGGTTCGAGCACAGCGAGTTGAGCAAGCCGAGACCGGATCGCCTGGAAGGTCAATGGGTTCGTCTCCTCCCTTCTCAAGTCATCCACTACGCAGGTGATGATAACTTTGAGATGTTCGTCCAACGATCCGAGATTATGTACCGAGAGTCCGTTGTAGTGAGGAACAACACGCGTTTTCAATCGACAAAGTGTCCCTGTCCTTTCCCCGCTCTTGTAAATGAGCATTCTTACACCGAACTAGTGCGTAAACAGTCCAATACCTTTATTCGCATCAATCGGTATTGGCTAAGGGAATGATGAATCCCCTGTGATTCTTCTATCCCAAACAAGGTGGAGAGAGTCGATCTACATGACGAAGGTACGAACGTCCTTCGGGCTCGGTCGACTATCTGGTCCCGTCGTTTCTGCAGCCCACCCTGGCTCTCAAGACAGGGCAATGCCTTGCGGTGGGTTTCAATTTCCAATGGCTCCTCCGTCAATGAGCCACGGGAGTGAAGAAGATTGGCTACAGTGCCTGGGGACTGGTCCTCCAACGGAGCGAGCGTGCTTTCGGAGGATACCTGACTTCGATGTGAGATCCGGCTCGAGGGCATATGGAGAGCGTACTCACTGAGCTTCCCCTAGAAGGTGGCTTTGCCAGACCTTCAGCAGCCTTGTCAGGCGAGCCAGGGTCCGCTAAGATCAAGCTCAGCGCAAAGATATTGACTTATACTGACATTTCTCCAGACCTGCTGAACGACAGTGGAAATGTTGCACGACCTGAAAATTTCCGATCGAAAACTTTGATGCTCCTGGGAAGAATGTAGGCAATGTCTGGCTTCTCCGTGAGTTTTCACTAGTAGGAGGCGGTGGGGTGTCTGGATGCCTTGTGTGTGCTACTTCTGGCGGGGTAGTTTCTGATCGCATATTGCTTGAGCTACCAGATGCGATTGAGACCACTGAAAAGGATTGAGCAGAAAGATTCGGGCGATCCTCGTCGCTTTGACCGGTGGACATTTCGCAACAGAGAGGAGAGTGTGTCAGGAAGGGATACCGACGTGATTAGCCCAGATGCAAAGTCCTCGAGGTAATCTGCGATCATAGTCATCAAGCTCGCATGAACTCATCTGAGGTCCCGTGCCCATCATCAACGTGCAGTCGGTTGAAATATACGGGTTGAAGCTTGGTACCTTCACAACAAGCTTGGAGTCGTGGCGGAAGCTTCCGGGATACATTCATTAATCTGAATACCAGGAACTATATTCTCGCCATCCCAGGAGCTCGGTTCGAATATGTTGAGAGAGGGAAGATATGAGACACACTCTTCAAGGGGTGGGGCGTCACTGCGAATTCGGACTGCGTATAGCACAGGGGTCCTTGCATGTGTGAGTGCTCCGAGTCATTCGCCCAGCTCTTCCAAAGGAAAAGAGACTGCCCTACATCTCGAACCTCGCCGGGTCGAGTTTGCATGATACAAGAGCCGGTGGGAGCGAGTCAAAACCGCTACTTGGATGCTAGAACCGAATGCATTGCAAGAGTTGTTTGATCCGAGTCCGACTGGAGCGTCATCAGTACGGTGAACCGGTCGACTTGAGTTGAGGAGAGCTTTCCCTGCGATCTGGCGCTGTGAAACTTTTCATATGCCCATTCATATCTGAGCGGGCCGTATTGAAACGCCTCACCTTCGAGAAGCAAGGCAAGCTTCGCACCGTTCCCCGTGTAATACAACTCGATGTAAGGCGATACACTCCGCGATATCGCGGGTTTTGGTAGACTTTCTGAAGCCTGCAACTCCGGGAAATTCTTCTGGGCGCGTCGCGCGTGTTCCAGCGACCCAGGGACACACGTGGTATCCATGAGGACAAGCCAGGAACCCACAATTTGTGCCGCTTATCAGTCACGATTAGCGCCGGTGAACCTTAGATGAACACGAGGCGAATATAGTCGCCCAGGTGGAACGAGGGTGGTCAGCAGGATACAAGGTTTGCCATGTTGCACATAAATGGACTCACAGGTGTGAAGGAATGTATTCATGATCTGGAAACGAGTTCAACGTGCCAACACGAAGCCCGAGATCGGGGTGGTAGCAAATCAATTTGTCCATTTGCTAGAGCTAGAAGTAGTCCAGGTGGTGGATGCTTCGATTTATCCTTGTCGAGATCCCAAAGTGGGCCAGTGGGTGACTTTCCATAACGTATTTCATTTTCCTAGCACTTTCCCAAACGAAAGCGGAGTGTGAACTGGAACGCCG
>JAMZDL010000148.1:0-65155 GCA_027579765.1 Candolleomyces efflorescens
CATTTCTTCGTTGGCCAACTCAGTGGGTTGATAGCCCACATTTAAGAACGGAAGCAGAAGCGAACGATGAAGGCGGATATTGGAAAACCGGGGGGGAAGTTAGGGAACCTTGAACGGATGACCTTGGCTCGGAAACAATTTCTTACGTAATTTATGATGGCACGTTTTGCACGATTTGCACGTTTTGCACGTTTTGCACGTTCTGCACGTTCTGCACGTTCTGCACGTCTCGCCTTCTACCACCCTCAGGACATGGAAAGCTCAGGTGATTTCTTCAAAAAATTACTTGTATATCGATACTCACTCTTTCTTTTTTCTGGACTTAAACATTTCAGCTGGGTGCTCAAGTGGTGACGGTGGCCCACAGGAAGAAAGGGGTTTCCGTGAGTCAACTCAAGTTTAAAGGTCTGGGAGGGACAAGTAGAATGAATCTCCCTAGGGTTCACATTTCGTGAGGTCACACACCAGCACCGAGTATTTATGGGGGAACACCCGCCGGAACCCAATTTATAGTTATAGGCAGCCGTTGGTGATCTTTCTGGTACCGACAAGATTTGGGTCCAGCTCCCTGGCTAGTGGGTGGAGGCGTACCGTACCATCTACAAAAACACCCGATAGTTGGTTCTGAATTAAAAGATGTGTTTGTCGTCCTGCCGAATCCACAGCGACGGGCCAAAATGGGTAAACCGGAGTCATTTCAGACCCAACGCCGATGCACCGGTGTCCAACACAGGCATCCACCCTCCAAGGACCCAGGCACGTCATCCTACCCCTCCATTCACTTTCCACTCCCATCCCTCCTATCCATCCACTTTCCACACCCATCCCTATCATGAACGGACTACCCTCGTCCCACGTATCTGCCGACTCCCTAGCCATTTGAAACCAGATCAAATGTCCATTCTTCAATTCCTGAAGACCCGGTGGGTCACAGGCCCATCGTCTCTGTCCTCTGTGCAGCAAGAAAAGGGGAAAAAATCTTGGAGGCATTGATACATCGAGCGTCTGTTGCAGACGCTCGGAGGTTGAACTCCGCCTCGGATGAAAGCGCCACCTGCGAATTTTTGGGATCAGCCCAGGACTATAGGGCTGGAGAGACTTACCTCCTCCTGCAGGACATCAATAGATCAGAGGGAGGTTCCATCCGATTTTCCGACTCCTCGACCGGGGAATTTGACCCCAACATCCAGTGGTACGATTTCGTGCATCGGAATTGCTCACTAGCTCGTCAAACGCCCCTGCGAGACCCAGATCGCATTTTCGCTGCTCTCGAAATCCCCAGCACGCCAAATGGATTCAACAAATGCCGCTATACCTCGCTCCCTTATTCTCGCGCTCGTGATAGCATGGTGGCGGCTTTGACCACTGCTTGGACATTGGCAGGATACATAACCCTACCGCACATGGACACCCTGGCTACTGCCCTGATTCTCTTCCACTGGTTTGGGGACAAACTATTCCCGGCTACAGAACGCAACCTCAAGATCATGGGAGAATACGAACTGAATTCACCCAATCGGGATGGAACGTTGAAACTCATGGAGATCATGTTCCTTACGGAAAGGAACCTCCATGAAATTCTCTTTCTTCTCAAGCCAAACACCATCCGTATGTGTCTCTCTTTCACAGAATCTTGCCATTCAGGAGCGTTTGTTCACTCACATAGATTCCTTTCCGAGGTGAAGGTGATTGTGGATTGGCGATTGCGATGGGTCAAAAAAGAGATGGACGGTCCTTAAATTGATAAAGAGTTCAAAAAGAATATTATACAAGATGCGGTGGATGCAATAGCAGGGTGGGGCGCTCTGGGGAAGAAGAAGGACCTCTGCAGAGACCAGAGGCGTGAAATTCGGGATATGGTTAAAGGGATGAAGGCTGCACTAGAATTCCTATCTAGCAAATATGGCGTAGTTATTTAGATCCATACGGCATTGTTAGGTACCAGGTACCAATATCTGGTCAACTGGAAATACAATAACGAGATCACCGAAAGCCCAGCTGTCACACACTCTGTGGGTCCAAAAGCCTAATAACGTTACTTCAAATGGGTGAAAGAGAGCTCAGCGCAAGCCTTGACAACAACATTCCAATGACACTGGAACACGCCCATCTTTTCGACGCTGGCTGTGAATCCATGAGCGGATACGTCAATTGTATATAAGCCGTCTAAAGTGCATGAGTGTCATCGCTAGTCGTACATCGCTAGTCTATAAATCCGATATGGCTACAATAACGAAATGCAAGAGGTCGGTCCGAGTGGTCTAGAATTATGTTATTTTGGGCAAAGGGCGGCCTGGAGCCAGGTTGATCCGCACATGGCGTGTTTCCACACCAGCCCATTCAACCTTGACCACCACCACCCGCACCACTTCAGATACTACCCACGCAGAAATGTCGACTCACCAAAGCCGCAGACGATCTCTTAGATCCAGAGTCTCACCTAAGGAAGCCCCAGCTGTCATGCCGACTCACTCAAACCTCAGACGATCTTCTCGAGTCTCACCTAAGGAGGCCCCAGCAGTAACGTCGAGTCGCTCAAACCCCAGACGATCTTCTAGAGTCTCACCTAAGGAGGCTCCACCGACCGCTGCGCCTTTGGAGGGGATACCCACCTGGTCTTCAAGCCATCGTCAACCCAGGAAGCCAGGTCAAAATGCCAACCCCTCCCCATTTTCATCATGGCCCAAAACTCCAACTTCACGTCCTCCCAACTCAGGATCTCAAATGTCGTCCGGGGATCACACCTCAACGGCTACCAGATCCACGGGCTCAATGGGCCCTCTTTCCCCCCCACATAAACGACCTGCCGGTAGTGCTGGGTCCTTGGACCAGCCCCACAAGTCAACGAGTGAAAACCACGTTGCATTCAAAAAGGACGAGCTGGGCATGGTGGCGAACTCAATAACGATAATATTTGGCCACATTGCGCCCCTGGTGTCCGTGCTTGAGGAGAAGGAGAAGGCCAAGGCCGACGATATCATAGCGGGCTGGACCATTGCTATTAACACAGATAGTGCGGTCTCAGCACAAACGCGCCAGGAGTTCATGGACGAAAGGCTCCCTGACAGATGCGGTACTTGCATTTCCAAACTCAAACAGGATTTTCGCTGACAACTTTCCAATTTTAGCAGTATTTCAAGCAGTCAACGATCTGTTTCACCGGTACCAAACCCTGTGGAACGAGTTGCAAAATGCTCCGGGGCTGTCTCCCTCAGAATTCGCAAAGTCGTCGGAATGGGCGAAATGTCAAGAATCATCGCCCATCCTATGCCTTCGCCCGTCCACCGCTACTGGGGTCCCACTCCAGATGCTCTACGAGGGGTTTCGCGACTTTCGGCTCAGGGTCTCCAACCCAAATTTCCCTATCTCCCCGGCTGCCCGGGTTGCCGGGCCCATGCTCTGCCGATCCATGGGCGACGCCTTTCAGGAAGAGGACCAGCGTTCTGACATGGTCGACTATGCGCTTAGGTCCCTTTTCCCAACATGGTATCCTCAGCACAGGCTGGAACCCTACCCTGGCTATTCATTCGGAGTTGTTGACCGGGTGATTCTGGGTTTGGGAGGGGATGACTTGGTCATCCTATTCCGCGAGGACGAATCGGAGGCCGGATCTACTTCATCCGATGCCTATATGCAAATCGCCCGGGACTTCGAGATGTATATCGTTGGGTTGAGCCACCCGGACCGCAAGGCCAAGTTCAAGAGATATCTAGCTGCTGGCGCCCCTGCGTTTCTGTTGGTTGTGCAAGGTATGAAGGGTTCCTTCCCATCAGCACTGCCTATNGTTCAATTCAAGTTGACTTNTTAGGCCCGCTACTTCTCGTTTGTGGCGGTTTTTACGACGGGTACAAGACCATTGTAGANCCTCTGACAGAGCCAGTAATGATGCTCAGAGACCTAACCGGCGTTAGAGAGAAGAAACTTGCCAGGGTATTAGCTGCACTTGAGGCGGGATTCAAAGATATCTNTACACTGATCCNGTGAGCAAACTACTCATCTCAATCCATGCCACAAATATATAATCTTCTTGTAGATTTCTGCCGACTTCTCCTGAGCATTTCCCTCCCTGCACCCCTCGAATCTATCGAACGTGCCACTTGCTTTCCTCNGAGTCTGGCTCGGTGCTCGACTCAGAAGCAAATCTGCAGTTCAAGAGGCCTTTGACAGAAACAGCCTCCGGAGCTCTCGAGCGTCCCATCTTCCTTGCTACCCTGGAGGACCAGTCGACTCCTGGGGTACTCAAAGATGTCATCGTGAAGATTGTCCCAAGATACGGGCAGGACGTCCACTGNTACCTAGCTACCAAGGGTCTTGCCCCCAAGCTATATGCAGTTTCAATTCAAGAAGGTGTTCCCACCGCTCAGGTTATGGAGCACCTCCCGNCACACTGGATCACGCTGGACGAGTTGGAACGCGTCCACCGCCAGNCATTGGACACCAACTTCCAGGCNATAGACNGTCAATTGGCACTTCTNCTCNAATTACTNNAGGAANNAGGTTTCGTCCACGGTGACCTCCNCCCCNACAACATTATGATCNACNTCGAGACCTTGCAAAGCAGCGGCGTAGCAAANATCAAGGTNATAGATTTCGATTGGAGTGGCAAGGCCAACGAGGNTNGGTANCCTGGTTCACGNNACCCGACAATCGAATGGCCCGTCGGTGACCCTGGTGATCTCATCGAACAGGACCACGACACCGTGCTTCTTCACAGTTGGTGGCGCAGTTTTGGGAAAAGTTCTATCCGCCGTTAGTTTGTATTTACTTCATTGTTCTTGGTTGGTCGAATTAACATTATTGGACCCACAGAGTGTGTGTGATCTTAAACTTGCGGGGAAAATACCCCATAAGAAACACCCGCTATCAGTTTCGATGCGTACTACATGCTATACTCTAGCCTATAACAAGTCGCGCCCTCTTTGGCACGCTCTCTTCGCTTGAGCCCTGCATGCGCAGCTCTCGTAGGTACCTAATCAAATGTGTACTGGAAAGGTAGGAATGGGCGGTCCACGGACGGACTGGGGTGAGTGAGAGGGGTTGGTTCAGGTTGGAGAGGGTCGCAGGGACAGAGGCTGCGGCCGAGTTTTGGTCAAAACTGTGTAAGTAGATTAGCGGTGGTGGTAATATTGGATTTTTGGAGATGCTGGAGTCGAGTATGAGAGACTGCTGTTGGCCAGTGCTGTCTATCTGCATTGCATACTCAATGAAATCGTCTATTCTTGCAGAACTTTCTGAAGGCGATATGAAGATCGATTTCCCACCGCTCTCAACAACGCTTTTTCTAGACCTTCCAAGAGACTGTCCAGGGGGGGGGGGATGGCCTGCGGTCCCAACGCTTTTTCTAGACCTTCCAAAGAGACTGTCCAGGGTGCTCGGCAACTCGACTTGACGTCAAAATGGTCCCAAATATGCGCAATCAGAAAAGCATTGCTCTGTGGCGTCGACCCTTCCCGAGGCCCAGGTCGTATATTACTATAGTCGAGGTAGATGAAGGTGAGTATCTACTGATTTCATGATGTCCCCCAGCGTTAGCCACTTCGATCTGGACCCCCTCCCTGACGCAGTTTGCGGCCTCGATACAATCGAGAGATCTTGCTAGTTAGCAGGTGCAGGGCTAGCTCCTTATCCACTCACCAACCCCTACGTCCTACATCATACTCTTCTAATCGATTCATCTAATCAGCGAACTCTCGACAATGAGCTCACCCAGACTCCTTCGCCTCAGCTTCCTGATTCTTGTCTTCGCCATCCTCTCCCGATTCTTTGACGCATCCATATTGAAAGACCTGACGTATAGATGGTCTTCACTGGACCATCTACCAGGTTTCTCTAATCATGCACTCCAGCCAAAATCGACATGCAGTCCAAGAGAGTACGCGGATGGGGAGTGGGTCTGGCGACCTTACACCACAAGGCCGGGACCTTTAAGCAAGAGCGGGAGCACGACCGCCTATATTGCTCCCGCCACGAGCTCAGAGCTAAGCGCCCGGATGGAAAGGGAGGCAGATATCCTTCGCTTTGCGCGATTCAGCGGCTGTGCAAGCACGCGGAATGTTTCGTGGCATCTTGGAGTGGATAGGAAGGAGCAATGGGATAAATTCCCGAGCACTGTCGAATGGGAGTGGATACCTGGTGGTCGATGCGCTAGCGCCGCTGAGGGTTTGAGGGAGTGGAAAGTAGAGGAAGTTGTTAGGGATCTAGTCGAGGGTGGGGGGTGGCTGCTTACAGGAGGTCAGTTATGTTTCTTTCCCGTCTCACCGTCACTTCGACACGGAGAAGAATATTACTGATTAAAGGACACGAACTAGACTCAGTGACCGAGAATCAATTCTTCTCTCTGTCTTGTCTCCTCTATCCCCATGTTCTTGCCACTCCCGACTACGATAAAGCGTTTTTCCACCGCGCGTGGCCTCAGCACCTCTACCTCAACCCGTCCTCCCCACTTCTCCATTCCGACTCTGAGGGCTTCACTGCCTCAACGAAGCTGCGGCTGCCGGAGAACTTTGACATTCAGAAGACGCCGCTGGTGACCTTCCGACGAAACGATTTACTATACTTGAAAGAAGAGTTAGAGGTGATTCATCGAGAACTGCACCCTGAATTCTACAAGGCGAACGCAACGTTCAAACTATTCGGACAGAAAGCGGTGTGGACATTATCGCCTTTTACATATCTCGACGATATTTTCTTCGCCCCGTCGAGTCATTACCGGACGTTGGTAGTCAGTACCGCAGGGCACTGGACTACCAATTTGTTCACGGGGTATGAACGCCCCTCAGTGACCGAAGGAGAAGATAATCCAGAGGGGACTGGACACGAGAAGGAAGTACAGCCGGTATACGAGTACGACGGCATCCTCAAGTTCTTTGAAGAGGTAATGGAGCGGTGGGTGACGAGGGTTCAGGTAACGCTCGACTCTGCGGCCCAACGAAGCTCTTCTGGGGGCTCTGACCCTCAGCATCTAGGAGCTGATCGACTGGGAGAGAACCAAGGAGCGGCCTTGGAATTGAGACCGCTGACAGTCATAGTCCGTGCGTACCTCCCAGGACACGAAGACTGCCATGCCCACCGATCAACCTGGCAGGAGATCGTTCCTTACAAGGAAGTCTTCCGGAATTGGGGGGAGATCTGGCGGTACAACCAGGTCTTTGAGGTGAGTTTCATGACTTTCTTCTCTTCTACTTACCCCGCATTTCTATATTCTGACCTGGAGAACAGAACCTGCTGTCCCCGACTGGTCGCCAGGGGACTGAGTACAAAAACATCCACTACCTACCCATTGATAGACCTGGGAGGCTGAGACCTGATTCTGTGAGTTCCGTTCTCTCGCATACTCTCCCCACTGGCAGGGCTCCGATGACCGATTCGTTCACCTAGCACGTCAGCCGCGATTGCCTACATATCATGGCGGGAGCTGGGGTCTTCGAGGGCTGGTCTCATTATATCTGGCATTACATCACAAGGGAAATCGCGGGGTCGTGAACACCCTGATCACCACTTACGGAGGACTACACCATGACAATCGATTTGCCCTGGCTTCTCGAGTTCAACCATGAGATCGGGAGCCGCCGGGATAATACTTTGAATCATTGCATCGGTTCGATGGCGTAGTTGGTTATCGCATCTGTCTAACACACAGAAGGTCGCCAGTTCGAGCCTGGCTCGAATCATTTTTGCGCGCTGGAATTGAGCTCAGTCAACAATTTCGTGTCGGAAGCAGGTGAGTAAAAAGGAGCGGTAACTTCTGACCTACCGAGCATATATTCTTTCTTTTCTTCAAAAGAAGAACAACGAAAACTATATCGGAAATTAGCAACGATGTCGACCTAGTCTCAATCAATTTGCAACTCATTTTCCAAGTTCAGCTGTTGAGCCGTCTTGAATATGATAATGATCCGGGATGTGAGGTTTCAAACCTTGGATATAGGCGACCATGATCTTGGAATTTGGGGGACGCCGTGCCAGTGGGAGCACGAGAGAGGGTTATCGAACTGGCATCTGAGCAGCGCTAGTCAACAGACAGTAATCACGCGTATAGTTCCAGTGTCTAGGAGTTCTTGAATCTCAACAAGCATGGGGGAAATATACGACTTTACAGGAAACACAGATACCACGCGCCAAGTAGCGGACATTCTGGCCTAGGGTCCAATGCGGTCTACAGTGTTCCTAATACAATTCCAAGAGTTCTGGCCGGGTTATAATATCGGGATGCAAGCACATCCAAGTTTCTTCAAATGGTATCGCCTTGTTTCGCCTGAGTTCGTAAACCAAACCTCGAGAACTAAAACTCTCGAGCGTTTCCCGTATCAGCGCAAATTTTGGGTGCCTTATCAGGCTACGTCCTTTACTGGTGTCTATGACGATTATCCTTTCGAGTTGAGGTCTTGAATCGACAAATTGAAACAAGCTATCGTGGGTAACGAAACCAAATCTGTGATTTGGGTTGTAGAGCGTCAGAGCGAGCGTGCGGAGGTTAGGAAGGAGGTCGTGCTGAGACGAGAGATCGAGGTGGTTCAGCACATCAGAGTACCCCGATGAGAAGCTCAATTTGAGGGTCTTGATGCTGGGAAGCGCTCGGAATATTTGTACCAGTGGCACTCCAAGGTCAGGGATTCTGTGGTGCCCAGGGGTCAGCCCATCCATCATGATAGATAGATGCTCCACGCTCTTGAGTCTTCTAAGCTCGCCCAAGAAGGTAGAGTGGGGAATTCTGTCGCCTATAGAATTGAATCCAAGCAGGAGGCTTCGGAGATTGGGGAATTCAAATGGGAAAAATATGCTGGCGCCGTATTGGAACGGGTCGCTGTCCGGGAAATCTAGACTGAGGGTTTCCAAGATTGGGAGGACGATCCTCTCCTCCCGGTACGCGAGATAGGATTGTCCACGTTCACAAGGGTCCGAATCGAAGTGGAGGAGGCGGAGCTGTGTGCAAAGAGGGAGGTAGTTGATGAGGAAGAAGTTGAAATATTGAGGGCCGTCGTAACACAGGAAGTGGGTGAGCTGATCCCAGGGAAACACGATTCTGTGGTCGGGCTCTCCGTGAAGCGATCCCGAGTATGACACTCGACGTAACGCGGGGGTATTGACAAAGGATACAGTACGATTGTCGGCCGCTTGAGGGATTGCCATGATAACGATGCCCAGTTGCTCCAGCGAGGGAAGCTGGAGTAAGCACAGGGGAAGGAGATCTTCATAATTGACGTCCTTGAGGAGTAGATGGGTCAGAGACCCCCCAATGGGCTCCATAAGTCGGGTGACGAAGACGGGGACCGTTAGCTCATCAGATTTGTCGGAGCTATCTTCCTCGAGTCTTCTGCCAGTAGAGACGAGCTGGAGTTCCAGTGGCATACCCTTAGCTCGTCGGAAACATTGACTCAAGAATTTGAGCCCGGCATGATTCCACCTTTGCGTCGCAGTCGTCCTGGCCTTGGACCACAAGTAGGCGAAGTCGTATACCTCTGCACGCCAACGACGACAAACTTGGCTAAGGACCATCGGCGGGCGAAGGGGCGAGAAGTCGCTGTCTGTGTGATAGCGAGGGAAACAGAGGTGGAGGTGGAGGAAGATCTCTCGTAGAATATCACTGGGAACATGGCTGATTGGTGAAAGAGCCTGATTGCAAGCTTTGAGACAATCAGATATGTGAGATAGCTCTCGATCGATGTCAGAAAGATCCTCTTCGAGCTTTTTGACTAGTTCTTCTCTACGGATGCCGAGGATTTCCATCCTTTCCGCGTAATACTGGCGGCTTCGCTTCACTGCATCCACTCGGTCGCCTGATAGAGGATAAGGGGCGTGGGCAAGGACGATTAGTTCGGATATGTCCATCTATATCCAATGCGTTAGATTAAAAGTTCGTCTATGAAAGCCTCTGAACGCACACTTTGCGCACACTCGAAGTCGAATGGAAGGAGGTTGAACTTGGGTTGAACTCGAGATCAATCCGGATGAGATCACTTCGACATGCCGCCTGATCAACATGTCACATTTTCAGAACACGCCATCGGTTCGATGGCGTAGTTGGTTATCGCATCTGTCTAACACACAGAAGGTCGCCAGTTCGAGCCTGGCTCGAATCATTTTTTGACCCTGCGGTCTCTTTCTTTCTTGTCAGTAACATGCATCAGTTGTTTTCGTTTTCTGATACTCTGACCTTCGCATACGTATACTCAAGCAATTGACGTTGATTCTTGAAACTGGGTAGGGGATTCGCGGTGACCGAAGATCGGGATCCACGTTGAGAACCCGTCAACCCAAGTCTTAGGCCACCGACAAACTAGTAGCAAGTGCGTAAAGGTGTGTAAGTACGAGCGGCGACTTCTGACCTACCGAACATTGATTACCCATTTCTTTCTTCCTCTCCACCGAGAAAAAGACGATATCAGTACAATTTGAAACGAGCGGGCACTCGACGCCGCCGTTCTGATTCTTCACATACTTACTACGTAACCGTCGATCTCATTATCCAATCGCACGACTTCCATACATACATACAAGCAAAAGGGGTAGGAATATACCAGATCCTGGACCCTTGAGCTGTAGCTTAGAGGTCCTCTAGGGTGCCACACGCGGAAAACGATCGAGGGACTAAAGTCTAGCTAGTGCTGGCTTTGACTCTACCGTCCGTCTCAAGCGTTAAGTGCTTGGTAACGTTGATTGAACCCGAACACCTAACTCAGGTAGGCATTGATATACGTGGGTAAGGGTCCTCTCGTTCGCGTACCTATCCGTCCCTGACAAACAGGCACATTCATAGGCACCTAGGGGAAAATCCCAACCGCGGCGTCCCCTGCCCGAAGGCACCAAAATATCACAGAATACATATGTATTATGTATCATTCGATGGCTTCATGATGCAAATCCGTTGCTGAGCGCTCGCTTTGATCATGATTGATTGAAAAGCAGCCCAGAGACGAGAGGAACAGGCTGAGGAATGCCGAGGCGGTGAGGACCAAAGACGATCAAGCTTCAAGGCCCACACACACTGCATGATTCAGACTGAACGAGGTTTTGTAGGTAGCAGGAGCACGTAAGTAGGTAGGAGTGGAACTGCAAGCCAGCTCCGTTCGAGGAGGTAGAGATTCGGTCACCCACCTATGGCCACCTCGTCGGAGGATCGCTCGAACTTGTAGCAGACGTCGCACCAAGAAATAGCCTATGATCCTCCTCTCTCGACAACAGATAGGACGGTGGAAAAACGGCCCTAAGCCGCCGCTCTAGAGAGAAGAGATCTAGAGACGCAGAAACTCCAGACTCAATTAAAGACCACCTTTTGGTAGTAGTACTAGTGGGGGGTATATCAGAATGAAATTCGATTCAAATGAATTGGTGGTATACGTATACTAAATACTCGCTCGCTCGCTCGTACGTCCGTATACCGGTATATGCATGCATGTATGTATCAGAAAAAGAAACGTAACGTAGATATGATATGATAAACTCAAGTCGAGGAGAGGAGCTCGAGAGGGGAGAGAAGAGGAAAGATGCATTACGTTGAGTGCGTGCGTGAAGAAGACGGGTTGATTGACCAATGGGGGATGCAGAGTGCGAGGAAGGAAGGATGGAGGGATACGGTCATGCAAGCGAACAGACACGACACGACACGACAGGACAAGTGTGGAAAGTTCCAAAAAACAATCATAAGAAAGAAAGAAAGGTCGACGCCATCGATCGCTGCATCGACTTGAACAAGGACGACGACGACGAAATAGAAAAGGGAATCTAATTACCAGGGTATCCCTACCAAACCAACTAACGAGAAAAAGGTAAATTGAATCAGTTAGCAAAAACAGACTCAAGGGTAGGGTAGGGTAGCGTAGGGTAGTCAATCAATCGGTAGGATATCGGTAAAAAAAGTCAAAATGTCATAAACCAAAAAAAAGTGCGTGAATGAAGAAAAGAAAAATGAATGTAATCTATCAAAGACCCATCAAATTATCCGTCGTCCACAACGCAGCGTCGGTCGGTCGGTCGGTGGTCGATAATCGTCAATCCCATCGCATCGCATACAATTACACCCCACTCGCACTCCTCCTCAAACCACACAACGCATCGATCGCATCACACTACCGCGCATACCCAACCTGCATCTCCAAACTCCCCGTATCATCCTCCACAGGCCTCCTCCTCGTCTGCACACTATTCCCCCTCACATGCGCCGGCCTCTGATCATACGCCCCCCCTCCATTACTACTGTTACTGTTATTGCTGTTATTGTTATTGTATATAGGCGTAGACGTGTTGGGCGTCCGAGGCTCCTCGTCAAGTGATAGATCAGAATGGTTATGCGCGCGGTGGGTGTACGGGTTGTTCGAGGCAGCGTGCGGTGTGAGGTGCGAGTTGGGGGGGTGAGAGGTAGAGGAAGCGTCTTTCTCGTTCATACGGTCTAGGGCTGCGGTTGCAGCTGAGGCGTCACCGATACCTGCACGGGTACCCCATCCAGTCTGTATAATCAAAGGTCATTCGCCGTCAGTATCATGATAGATAGATAGATAGATAGATGAAGAAATGGACGGGCGAGAAACGAACCTCATGCAAAGTGAACAGCGCATAAAGTTTCATAACCGCAAAGTAATATCCAAACAGGATAAAGGCGGGCACGTAGATGATATCTTGAGGTCGGTTCCAAAGGTGCGGCAAAAGCTTGAGGGTTCGGGTTGCAGTAAGCCAAACGACGTATGACGCGATGATATTCCTAAACAAAGCAAAAAAATGAGATTTGGGTGAAACGAATTCGGCAGGAGATTGATGCTTACCACCACGGCAGATGATAACCACCCTGGTCTGTCGGAATGGTACTCTTGTAAATGAGGACAGAGACGAAGACGGGACCGGCGAGGAGCGTCAAGGGGTTGAACAGCTTGTCCACCTACGTAAAATAAAATGAATGAATGAATTGATGTCAGGACAACGTGTCAACGGGTCCACGTACCATCGAGAACGCAACATAAGGATGCGACGTCCAAATATGCCTCTCCATAAACAAACTCCTCATATCCGACCGCCACGTATTCCTCGTCCACCTAAGGACCTGCTTCAAAAAGCGCCAATTGGGTTTCATAGTACTAAGCAGCTCCGCCTCCGGACAACACTGCACATACGTGTTCCATCCATGACTGACCATCCACCTCGTCAAGAACTTGTCGTCACCCGAATTAAGCTGATACTTCCCCAACCAATAATCATGCGTAAAGCCATGCAAGAACTCGGGGTCCTTGAGGATGACGGTGCGGTAGGCGGCTGTACGCCCAGAGAGGCAGGGGAGCCCACCATCAATGTGGGTCGAGCACGCGATCTCGATATTCCGAATGGTAAGCCGGAACGCAGCGAGGACCTCCCAAACAGTCATCCTGTCACCTACAGGCTGCACACGCTGACTCGTGCCCACCCCCCCTACTTTTTGGTCCTCGAAACAGGCGAGGGTGTACGGTAAGAGCGTAGGCGGCCAAATAGCGTCGTCGTCTGCGAACACGATGATATCCGTAGTGGTGTTCTTGATCCCGTGGCTCATCTGGAGACGTTTGTTGGCAAAGGGGACTGTGAGGACGCGGATGCGCTCGGGGTCGACCTGGTTAGCGAGGTCCTGGAGGGGCCCGAGCATCTTTTCTTCTGTAATAATAAGGATTTCCTTGGGCTTGCCAACGAGCCAGCTGTGGGCTGCCTCTTTGAACTCCTCGCCGGCGTCGATGGTGGGGACGATGATGGTGACATCCTCAGAGGCGATGTAGGTGGGGTTTTCGGGGAGGGGGACTGGGCGGTAGGTGTAGGCTGCTGCGAGACGAATGCAGTACCATAGGTAGCGGTAGAATCTGGGTGAATTGAGTCTATATTTGGGAGGGAGATGGGTGAGAGGGGGGACGTACCCTATGACACCGAACGGCACGACTGGCGGGGGGCATGGTTCAGCCAGGAATAAACAGGGAGACGAGGCAACTCACAGACTGGAAAGTCATCCGAGGTCAGGTAGAGCATCTGGCCGAGGACGAGGCAAAGGAGCGACTGTTATCGACGGACGACGACAAGTAGTGGGTTTGTAGAAAGAGAAATAAAATGCAGCCGCTCTTGTTTAGCTGTCAAGCATAATTCACTTCCTCCTTCCGTCCTCCCCATGCGGACTTTCAATTTTATGCCGCCGGGGCTACCGGCTTCCCACATCATCTCCCCTTCGATTCGCCTCTTCTCCTCACTTTGAGGATCCCTCTCGTCTCCTTGGCGTCCATCGCCAAGCACCGCCAGTCGTCGCCGTTTCGGCCTTGGCGCGCAATCTCTGCGGCACGAGGCATGGAATTATTTCTCCAAGGGTGTCTCGGGAGTGTAGTTTCTCTTACTGCTTTCTTTTCTCCTGATAAGAAAATCTCGCCAGCTCACTCACGCGCACGCACGCTCCGTCGCAACCGTCAGCAGAGCGTTGATCTCCGGCCAATCATGGCCTCGTTATGATAATGACGTCGTTAGCCGCCCCCCCTCGGCGACACTTTGCCACCCTCAACTCACTTGTCCTGGTCAGCGCGAAGCTGGCCCTTTGGCTTCTAGCCCACACAAGTTGCATTCGTGGATCCGACGAAGCCTGGTGCAAATCGATCACCCTTCCCGACAGTTGGTTGACTGATCGCAACGTACTCAGCTAACGTACGCCCAGCCAAGGATTTCCTCTCTCGGCACAACGCCCGCGCCCATATAGAGGAGAGGGGTTCTGGCTATGTACCTTTGCTACTTCTTGATTATCAGCGCGACGTATACTTATAAAATCGATGGTCTCACCTCAACTCGGTCTTCGTTGGCGACAAGCCGCCATATTCATCGAGAACAGCTCACCAGCACCACCCATCAACTCGGAGTCCTCTTCGCCCCTCCAAGATTACTCCAAGCCCTCGCCAAACACCGATGACAATGCTAAGAGCTCCTCCTTTTCGGCTGGACTGTCGGACGGATGCCAGTCAACGCACACAGAATTTGCTCATCACCAAACTTGCTTGTTGCTTAGGGTTATGCTTATGCCACGGCTGGGCGTGCTACTTCGCAAGAGTTGAGTAGCTTTGGTGGATCGACCTGACGATACTCGTTACTCCCTCCTGCCGATCCTCGGGATCGACTCGCCGCCAGACTCTTCTCGCTTTTTGCTTACAGCCGCTTCTCCGTCAGGGCACGAATTTCGGTACCCCGACTGGTTGTTTGGCCCACTCTTACTTGAGGCGTTTCTTCCACCACCACTTTGGGACAAAGGAATCTGAATTCAACGACTACTAATCTTGGGTCCTTTTGATTGGATATGTTCTGCTTAATACACTCAGTCGTCGCTCGGTACAGTTTAGCTCCTTGTCTTCATCAGCTGAACAAGATATCCAGGTCCGTATGCCTGCTACCGTAAGGTAGCGGTCTCTGGGGGGGGGGTTGAATTTGCGCACGATCGTTGTTTCACGCACCATCAAAATGGAGGCCTTGTTCTTTGCGACTCGCGGGAATTTCTATCGGCAGAGGCGGCAGCGCCAGGCCTCGCCATCCAACGAACGATGCTTGTTATTGAAAAAATCTCTGACTTAGATGTACAGAGACTATTACCTGTGAATAAGAGTGGGTTATGGCAAGTCTGATTATGGCCGCCTGGTCCCTGCCATGCCTTCAACCTGTGCGAGCGCGAGCCCGCTGGAGCCGGGCGTCAGCGAGCGCATTTAGGGGTTTTCAGTATGCAAAAGGTTTATTTCACTATTCCAAAAAATAGTGGTGGGTTGTGCGACCTTGTGCCGCAAAGTCGGCGTGTGGGCATGCAACAACTAGTTAACTATCATTGAAATATGGACAATCAGTTTACAAACTCGGAGGCTAACTAACTTGGCCCTTCACATTCGCTTTTTGACCGACACAGAGGAACTACAAAAGGCTCACGTTCAGAGAACATATTCATGGCATTTGGGGCCTTCTCAACCAAAAGCTGCAGTCCGCATTCCTGAGTGTGGTGGAAAAAATGCAATCAAGTCTCAAGACGGACCGATCGTGTCTTCGGGATTAGTGTTGCCGCAAGGTAAGGTCAAGGGACCTTAAGGTGTTTGGTGGCGCACCTTGAGAGACCTTGAAGCTACCTTAAGGTCGGCTCCCACGCACCTTCCCTATTTCAGAAGCATCTCCGAGGCAGCCCAGTTTTACTCTGAGACGGCGAAAATCAGGATAGATAGTAGTATTAAGTATATATATGAGCTAATGGTGACTGTATGCTGAAGAGATTAGGTCTGACAGCTTCTGGAGCTCCCGATTTTCGAGCAAGTGGAGCAACACCTTTGGATCAATGTCAACTGCTGTGATTTCGGCGAGTTCTTCCTCTTGTGCAACCCAATTATTACTGAAGTTCAACCGTTCTGACTTGAAAGCAAATTTTGAGACCTGTAGTACCTCCATCATCAACGGCGAGGTACCATTTCTTCGCAGGGTGTCGGTTTCCTTGGCAGAGGAGAAGACGCGCTCTGACGGTACGGCTGAAGCTTGCGCGGGCATAACATCCAACGCAACCCGATATACAAGTTTGTGATCGTGTCGCTTAAGCTAGTAGCACCTTGAGATCAACTTGTAGACCGTTGATGCTCAATAACTACGTACCTCCCACCATCTGATTAGGTCGAAGTCTTCCAGAGCTTCAGGATCTTCAAGGATGCCTTCCGCGCAGTAACGCTCAAAGCATTCCTTGGCCACCCTTCTATCATTTGCTAGAAGTGCTGCAAGGTCTGCTTCGGTACTCACAGATGCCGCTTCTTGGGAAGTGGAAGGTGAGGTTTCGGACGTTGAACTCGAGTTGCTGCTGATGCTGGCATTTGAAATTGTACGTTTAATTGAATTCACGAGTGCCATTGCGTTGCGTTGCTTCCGCGCAGCCTTTGAAGCGCGGGGCCGAGCAATTGTACGTGTCCCCACAATTTGCGGGACCGCCACAGCTTCGCGAGCTTCTTCGCGAACTTTATGCTGATACTCCGCCATCTGAAACTCGATGTCAGACAAGTCTACGGCGAAACAAACCAAGCTTCACTGACCGAATCAATCATCCATTCCTTTGCTGCGGATACATCACTCTCTTCCCAGTGCTCTTCAAGCCATTTGATTTTTATAGTTGGGTTTATAACTAGTAAGATTACTTATGAGCCACGCCGTCACCCTGAATTAAATATGGCAACGTACTCATGGCAATCGCGTAAACTTTCGTTCGTCGAGTCTTGACAAGGTATTCTTGCAGCTTTTCAATTGATGCTTGAACACCATGTGCAATTTCTGGCTCCTGGGCTTTGAAGGCCTTCAGCATCTGGAGTAGATTCTCATAGGCCGGAAGAGTGATGGGAAGTGTTGGAGTTTGGTCCGCGGAGACGGCCTCCTGGATGGTGTGGGGGATGTATAGGAAGCGGCGGATTTGATCGAGTCGATCCAACTCGTCACTGGAGAGAAGGTAGTGTCGGAGATCTTTGTACTTATCAGTGTTAAGCAGCTTCTCGACTGCCTAGTAACAGTGAACATGTTGAGTGTTTCTAACTTTTCAAAATATCGAAGTTACTCACTGGATAGATTTCGAGTAGCCGATCGACCATGAGAAATGTAGACGACCATCTAACATCCATATCTCGCAAGGGGACATGATCGGGAACTTCCTCTGGTGTCCACCAACCTTTCTCCCATCCTTCTTGTATTATTGATGAGAGATCGTCAAGACGCTGACCGGAGGCTCTCAATGCGTTTGCAAGACGACGTGCAAGGTTGACAACGTCTTCGGAAGCACTGTTGCCAGTGTTGAAAGCGAGATCGGTTTGTAGGGCTTCTACAAAGGTATCAGAGCCCTCTGTGACATCGGGAAGCTCTTCAGCTCCCACTCGTGTCAACTCCCGAAGTCCAGCCTTCACACAAAGATTGACAATGTGGGGAAAGCACCTGTAGGTGTTTCAGTTGACCATAGTGAGCTCAAAACGGAGCAAAATTACGCACCTGATCCTATTACCCTCCACTGTAAACTCAATTCCGTCCCCGCGAAGTAAATTTGCAAATTTTCGCATCATTGTATTACAGTTCGACGCATTGTCGAGAGTTACAGTTCCGAGCTATTAAAATATGAGAATTTTGAGTTCAAATCAAATTTGAGAAGTTCACTACACTTACCTTGTGTAAAATCCCCCATTCCTTGATGATACCATAGAATATATTCCGAGGCCTGAAAGGACTCGGGTGCTTGTAGGGTGCAGAATGATCCCATCATTTTTCGGTGCTAGGGAGAATCACCTGACCCAGCTTCCCTTCGTCGTTCGTCGTTCGTTGAGGTGAAGTCTGAGCATCTTTGAACGGTACAGAATGGCTTACCCTTCCAAAGACGTCGAAGACTCGAAATAGGACACAATGGTATTGGGACTTCAATGGATTCTCTTCTTCGGTGGTTTGCTCCTCCTTGGTACTTGCAGGCGGCGCGGGGGTTTCAGATAGGTCTTTTGACTAGGGGGCTTCTTCGTCAACATCCATAGCAGTATCACTGTCCGACGTCGCGGGAACACACGTGAGGCGATACCAATGCATTATGTCGGATGAAACTGTGTATGCCTTTCCGAGCTCTTCGATGTGGCTCAACATCGATTTCAATAACGAGTGCCTTGGGTGTAGAATGCTCAACGGTGCCAATGAGTACAGCATTCTCCTTATCAATCAAGACGTTCAGATGCCGCTCGGAGGTCGACAGAGTCTAGAGATCGCGGGAACGATACTTCGGATTCCGCGCTAATTGCGTCTGCCCGATCTCCAAGCAGAGGGCACATGATTGTCGATGGATAGTCGTAGAGCTCCGTCGTGATACCATGAGAAGCGAATGGCGAGATTACGGATTGGGCTCACCGAACTATCGACGACGCAGGTGACCGCGGAATGTGTTATACAACTTGTCTCGGTCAATTGGACTTGGATTGGACTTGGAGGGACTCAAAAATTTGGCTGCAGACACTGTCCTCAACAGGGTCAATAGGAGGATATGACAGCTCCGACCAGTGAAGATGCAGATAAGTTTGAGGTACACATCTAACGAGCATCTCCGCATACGGATTAAACTTGGGGCGTCAGGTCTTACTTTATCCAGGTCCCCAAAGCCAATCGGGCCTCGGAACTTGCCGCGCAAAGCGTCGGTCCGCAACCAACAAGTCACCTAGATTGTCGCCATCATGCACCCCGTTGACACGACGAAACCCAATCAGTCTTGACCGTAGCTCAAGGCGCCCGTCTTTCTCAGTTGTGTAGTGTGCGGTAACGGCCATATATGGGTCAAGCGATTTTGCTGACCACATATCGGACGTCAGGGATACCCGACCAGGTGAATTCTGACAAGAATTGTTAGCCAATTCAGGCCAAAAGATCAAAGCAACAAACTGAACCTTTAAGTCATCGCGCATAGCGTCACAGATGGCAACGAAACGCTCGAAGATCATGTCTGTTATCTTGGTACGATGTGGTAAGTCGGATGAGTCAAGCTGAGTTCCAAGATACAGCAATAGATCTCGAAGCTCAGGTGATTCAATCACATTTATAGACTGGGAAGTTGGAGGAAATAAGCACTGGTGTAGGGTATTCAAACAAAGGAGCTTACTTGATCATCTGCGACAATCCAACGGACAAGTCGCTCGTAAAATCCGGTGAGCGTGAACTCATTGGGGTCGTACATCGAACCTTGAGGAGTTGATTTCGGCTGATCTACTCTCTCCCATCCCTTGAGCTTGTTCTGTAGCACCAATTCGCGCCATACAAGGTTGTGGTGCTTCTTAAGATGCGTGCGAATGCAATGCGTCTGCCTGTTGACGTTCATCCAAACATTCATTCGCTCTAAGCTAAAAATGATATTTTTTTACTAAGTGCAAACAGCAATAAAAGATAGGTGAGTACTCACGGACAGAGCCGACATCCCAGGCCCTTGTATTTCTTCTCATCGGGCTGCTCGTCGGAATAGACCTTGGAAGCTTCAGGAAGCGAACTTGGTCGCTCTTTCTTCTCAAGAGGGATGGTAAACCACCAGACATCCGTCGCATTCTTGGTATCGTGCTTCTCCGAGTCGCTTTTCTGGTGTTTTTTAATGATGGATCCATAAGCTGAATCGGTGCTGAACTCAGGTGCGACAGCGTTGGATGATGGCCCAATACCAGGTACAGATGGCAGCGAAGAGGCTCGATGGAGCCGAAGATTTGATTGCTGGGTCCGAGAGGAAGGTGGCTGGTTTTCCTTTTCGGATGGTTGTACACGCCGTCGCTTTGATGAGCTTTGAGTCGATCCGGAGGTGTTTCGTCGCTTTTCAGCACGAGAATTCGAAGATATTGGTGCGGTTGATACTTGGGGTGTGTGGGATGCTCCGTGAGGTGAGTAAGTACCAGCAAAAGTGTTGGAAAATTGGAATTGTTGCCCGAGGGGTGCTGTAGATCCATCACCTCGATAAAGCGCTCGGGCATCGTGTTGCAAGGCTTGGTTGAAGTGCGAGAGTGTGGTAGACGAGTTGGACCAGGAGCCAGGAGCCATAGTTTGCAAATAGCCATTGGAATGATGGAGGTATGGCCCAGGAGAACCGGGTAGATGCCCGAAGGAAGGTTGATGGAGAGCAAACGATGGGGCAGGGCGATTTGGCGTTTGAAACGGAGGTGCATAGAGACACTGGCACTCCTCCTGCTCCAGCTGACATACTGAACACAGGCTAGGATTGACAGAGGCAGACATTTAACGAAAAGCGAGCAGAGTCCAACGGGGTGAGGTGATGGAGCTTGTCCTCAGCTACTCCTGATTTATACCTCGAAAAGAGACCCAGATCGACTTAGGAGACCTAGAAAATGCATGATACGCAGACCCTGTACCTTTTCCATGAAAATTTACAGTGTTTCAAGGCACTGAAGGCGTCGTCTTGGGAGATATGGGCAGAGAAATAGATATTTTAGTCGACTTGTTGGATGGGGCATATCTAAGCCACACCCAGGCACAGGCACGGATAACAGTGACCCTGACTACCCCTATATGTGTTTAGGCTTTGTACATCTTCAGCTGCGCGGATTAACGAGGGGAGGGACGAAGAGAGTGAAGAGAACGGAGGGGTGCTTGCGCGCGATCATCAAGCGCCCGTCCAAAACCAACTACGTCATCGAGAGCTGGTGACGCCTGCTTCCAGTTTGGCAGATGGGAAAATTTGATTGATGACCTTAAGGTACCTTGAGAAAACCTCAAGGTCTCTGCAAAAGGAAAGTGCTAGACCTTAAGGTCCCTTGACCTTAAGGTACCTTACCTTGCGGCAACACTATTCGGGATGCTGCAAAATGCTGGATCGTACACAGTACAGTTACAACATGGATTCCTGGTGCTACTGTTGAGTACTCTCTACGCACGGTACTCGAAGGTAGCTACTAGCAGGTTCTGCCGCAAAGTCGGCGTTATGGGTTCCGAGGCCATAAAGACTCGGGTTCTGTAACCGGCACTTTTCTGCCAAGCTTTACATCGATTTCCGACCCAGTGACCGTGAGAATTTCCTTCCTGTTCCAGTGTCCCTGTCCTCGTCTACCCGTTAACAGTCTTCGTCGTCGAACTCGTATCTAATGAGCCTTCTTTTTTTTTACAATGCTTTGCTCCCGTTAGCTACCCCTTTTTACTTAGAAGTTAACAAATTCAATTCGAAACTGCCACTGTTACAGCCCCAGGTGTGCCTGCTCTTCATCCGGAGTGGTCGTTATGTACTTTCGCTTGACCACCAAAATACCCTCCTCTTCACCCATCCTCTTCCCATTTCCGTTCTTAGCCTCGCGTTGCGGTCCTCCGTTCGCGTTCCTCTGCGAAATTGACATCTAAAAGCAAGTCACGTCCGACCGGTTTCCGTTCAACACTTTCACTCACCATACGGTGCTCGGAAGAGATCAATGCGAGAGATCGCAACGTAAAAACAAGTTTGAAAGGGTGACCCTTCCCTTGAGGATAAGCCACGAAACTCACCCCGGCTTCAACTATGTCACCTTCTTTAAACTCGGAAGGCGTTAACGTTTCGTATCTGCATCCTGTTAAGCGGGGTCATGGTGTGGAATAGCTCGTACTTACCTCGGTGCGTTCTGCCCGTCCTGTATCTTCTTCAAGTACTGAACATCGTTGTCTGCCGCGTGGATGTAGTCCGCCCCTCGAAGGTCCTCCAGAATGTGCAGGGGATCAACATCCTTGGAAAAGGGTGTATGGCAAAGGTTGGGAGCAAATCGGCGCTCGGTGAAGTAGCGGGAATGGAGGTGAATGGCACTGTCCCCTTCATGGGGAGTAAAACCGGGGTGTTGAACCCCTTCCTTGATCGCGCCTAGAAAGCGTTGGTAGACTAGTTCCACCTTCTCCTCCAAATCGGCGAACTGAAGGGAACCTAAGCCCGTAATCTTCACATATTGACGCAGGTTCCGAATTTGATTCTTGGTGGTCGCTGTCCTACGCGAGTTCAGAACAAATCACGTATCGTGGTAAGTTGGACTCACAGACGGCGTTCCACGGGTGGCAAAGTTTTCGAACATATGATGCCAGGAATTCGAACAGTAATCTCTTCCTTAACCCCGTCGATGTTCTCCGTCAGGCGATAACTTTCGGGTTGTAAGACAAACGTCACGTCGGCACCATCACTCTAGAAGCAGGTCAACAGCTGGCCAGGCGGTATGGGATGTCCCGCTTACCTCAAGCATCGCGAACGGAATATTCTCCTCCTTCCTTTGAACGGCTTCCGTCATGAATGCATCCAGAGCGAGCCCTGAAATATTCAAGCTGAGTATGCGTTCTTGATCATCCATGTGCCACACTCACTAGCTGCTTCTCCGTCGTAGAAACTGTTCATGGTGAGGATATGTTAGCAAAAAAAGACAGTAGAGCCAAGCAGGTGCCTCCCTCCGCCATGCCTGGTCCCTGGCGTCGACCCAGGGGTCGCGGATGCGCCTAAACTCATATCCCTGTCCCGCCCCGAGCCTCAGGTGATTTTCAATGTCATGTGACTGCTCCCGCGCCCCTGTGTCCTGTACCAACCCTGTTCACCATGCCACGTATTTGGAACTACCGTCTTCGCCAACGATGTGGACGTCCTTCCTGACTCTTCACCTCCTTCAACCACCACTATTTCCCGTGTCAAGTCCTCCTGATTCCTAGCAGCGTGCACCAAGTTCACCTCGGTTGCAATACCAACAATGAGGAGCCGCGTATCAGCCACCCGGTCAACGGCCGCCGTACTGCAAGCCAGAAGCAGAAGGCCTCATACTGTAACGGTTCCAGTCTCTACCGCTGCACGAAATCAACCATGACCTCTCTCCTGGTAAGGTATCTACTTTGTACAGGCAATACCTACCGTCCTTTCCTTCTGAACTTGCTTGTACATAGGTCTGCGCCTGTACTGTTCCCGACCCCGTTTTCTTTCCGACAACACCCTCTCCCGATCAAAATTTATAAAATTTCCATTCCTTTTGCCTATAAATTCTCATGTTTTCTTGGGAAATACCCTCGAGTCTTCTCCTTCTGCCCAAGTCGAACGAAGCCTCTTCTGCCAACCACAGAGCCAACCCTTACCTTTCTACACCACCAAATGCCACCTTATAGCCCTGAATTTCTCCAGAACCGAAGGTGAGTAGTGTCCTAGCAAAATATGTTACCGTCCGATCCTTCATTTCGCTTCCAGGACTCGATCCCGCCCCGGGACTGCGTTGTCCGCCGTTGAGAACAGTGACGGTCTTCCAGTTTCCACCTCGGTTACGTTAAGAGAGCCCAAACCTTTCCCACTTTCGTACGTGTCACTTATGCAGTTTATTCCTGCACCATCATCTCATTGCACTACAGCGTCGTTGAATTAGAACCGGATGTTTTGGAGGTATATTCCGACCCTGACTCGCCGGCGGGAAAGCCCCCACCCAAGAAGAAGTAAGTCTTTTGCCCCTCTTGGCCTAGCTTTTGCCTTAATTCCATCACTTTCAGGCGCCCCCGGCCTCAAGACGTTATAGAACTTTCTGATTCACCGGATGAACAGACTGCGGAAGAACTTGCGTGAGTCGTTTGCTCCGATTCTCTCTAACCTCCACTTGAATTCTCATATCTTATCGACCATTCTGTAGAAACCTTCCCCTTCAGCCGGGCGATTCAGAATATCAAGGCCCAAAGACTAAAAAGTCTCGCATCAATACCTTGCAGGCCGTTCGAGAAGGGTCCCCCCCAGTGACACGGCGTCGTGCTAAGATGTAAGTTTAATCCTCCTACCTGTTGAAGTATATTCAAACCTGAATTATCCAGGTCTGGCACCAAGGTCTTGGAACCTTCTCCCCAAATCATATCCCGCCCGAAAGGCAGGAAAAGGTTAGACTGGTTATTCTCGCTCCTTAGATCCTCGCTTAGTTCATTCTTTAGATCATCTCCTCGCTTGAAGAAAAAGGCCTCCAATACCTCTCCTCAAATTGACCCCGACTTAAAAAAGGCCATGATGACTACCTTTCGCGATCCCGAGTGAGTGCTTGTCCACCTCACTGTGCCCTTGGAATTCTCACCGTTTTATATAGCTTAACTCCTCATCCGGCGTCTCCCCGCGCTTTACCTCCTTTCTCCCCCATATTCCCCAAAACCCCTCCTCCTCCATCTCCCCCTGACTATGATGCTGTCCCCCCCGCGTCTGTCGCCATTCGATCATGGATAGACCAAACCAAGACACGGGATCCTGTCCTTCAACGCCCCCTCAACGCGGATAAAGAACAACTCTCTGAAAAAGGTCGACGTGTATTATTCAAAGACTCGAATCCGTTCATCGACAATGAAGCTGAAGCATCCTCCGACTCCGTCCGTTCCGAAGACAATGACGCCGTCAATAACAGGTATGACTCTGGCGACTCCTTCATGTACGTTACCATCACTGCTGTCCTGCAGTCCACTCTGACATGACATTCAGCAACGACCACGACTCCGACCATGAATCCTCTGACAGTCTCAGCGTGGCCGGTGCCTCCGAGGAGGAATGGGGAGGGATTATGTTATCCGACGATTTGGAGGCTGACACCCCGTGAGTACTGGCTTATCGTTCACGTCCATCACTGAAGTAATGCTCTCCCAATTTTCAGTAACGACCATGGGAAGGCATCTTCAAAGTACGGCCTGTTCACGCCATCAACGCCCCCTCCTAACTTTCCCCTTCATGACTCTTCACCTGTCACACCACGACCGGACAAGGGGAAGGGCAGAGCCCGCTTGAGGGAGGAACCTAGGTAAGTCTACGCTGACTATCGTCATTGCCAATGCTCACACTTTACATTGGCAGGGATGTTCAGTACGAAAACGACCTGAGGTATGGTTACGTCTCTCGTGATTTGTATATGTTTCAACAAACCCTGACCACCATTTCAGGACCGCCATTGACCGCAGCAAAATAGAACACATCCGCCCCCTGGATCGTCCTTACCAACCGGCCCAATCACTCACGCCTTCCGCCTCGTCTTCCCGAGTTCAACTGTCCTCTGGGAGGCTCACCTCCTCCATGTTGACTCCAAATACCCCGGGTGCAAGTATGCCAACTCCTTCGCCTAGTGTTCAGACACCGTCTACCCCAAGCCCGTCTGGCCCTTTACCCAAAGTCCCCGCGTCTGCCCCTGTGACTCCCGTGCCTTCTACCAAGACAACATCCACTACCTCCTCCGATCCCACTTTATCCCATCATGTGTTGGCACTTCCCTCTGCCGATGAAGTGAACAATGTCGCTCTCCAGGACGTTCTCTTAATGAACAATTATAATCACACTCCTCCCTTACGGTAAGCACGATATCATTTACGAACCTCGCTTGACGCTAATCGCGACACCCTCAGTGTGGGTGTCATTCACCCGTTAACGGAAAGTACGACGGCCGGTTTCCCTCCCTTCTCTATGTGGAAGGAAGGCTTCGATGGGATTAATTGGGAGTAAGTTGTCACTATTTTGCCTCCACTTCGACAGTAGACTGATGGTTCTTGTTAAGTTCGGTGTTCAACGCGGTACGATTCATCGATGTCCCAAACGGCCCGTACATCAACCCTTGCCGGGCCAGCCCTGTCCGGGTAGATTGCAAGGAGATCAGTAGTGGAACTAAGTATACTTTGATGCGTCAGGGAGGCCCTCTGGTAGCTGTCGTATGCGGCCTTCTCGAAAGTTCACAACTCACCCATTTCGGTACTGGCCCTTTGAAGACGAAGAATATTCGCGTAAACCTCCCTAGTCAGGAGTCCCAACGTTACGCTTCGTGGAACTGCATGGTGTTTGGCAAGAAACCTCTCTTCAGTCACCTGTGGAGGAATGCGTATCAGTATTCTACTCGTCCAGCACCCAAAGACAATGACAGCAAGTCCTCCTTCCAAAGCCGCTTTGTTAGCGGTCCTTCCTCGGGATTTGGCACGGATACAGGGGTCGCTGGCCCTAACTCGTACTCCCTTGCCCATACAGCTGATGGTACATTATTGACGCTATTGTTTAAAATTTCCCCTCAATATTTCTGGTGTAGTTCCCGTCTACGACGCACGAAACGCTCGCACTGTTGATTTCAACGTCGATTTACCCAAGCTCGCTGAATTTCTCCCCCCCTTCGACGGAGAGATCCCATACGGTTCTCTAGTTGTAGTCGGTCATTCTCTTTCGTGCTACATCACCTCCTCAGGCAAGTATTCTGCCAAGTGGACCCTGGGCTGCAACATATTGTGGGCCATCGTGCTTGGTACCCCTTCCAACCCTGAATAGTTTTTTTTCAATCGTTCTTTCGAATAATTATTGTAACCCTGACTTATCGCTACTACTACTGTAAATTTAATTTAATATTAATTAATCAAAAGTATTTAATGATACCGTCCTGATGGGAATGAACGTCCACTTCTTTTAACCTCATCTTCGACGTACCACCATCTTCAACATGCAGCACTCGGACAGGTCTCCACAGCCAAGTTCCGCACATCCTATTTCCGCTGATAACGCGGCAAAATTTCCTCATAACGACTGGACCATGGGTCCATACAACAGCGAACCTTGTCGACTAAGGTCAATTCTCTTCGGGGGTGGATACCGTTCCCGCACAATTTCTCTCGATCAGTTGAAACTTTGGACGGCACCGGACGTCTTTACGACTTTGAAATCCTACTCTTCGTATGAACTGGTATCCATCGTGAAAGCGAACAACCATGTAATGATCCAACAGCAACATCCGGGTTCTAGTGCATGCAAATTACCTCTCATTGCCGTCATTCCCCTGCTAACTGTTCCTGAACTGAAGGATCTATGCAGACTTCATCAAATTTCTTGCACGGCGCTTCATATGCGCCCCTCATTGTTACATATGCTTACGGTACACGAATGTAAGGACGACTGTGAACAGTCTTGGTCCATTCTCGTTCCAAACACTACCCCTCAACCAAATCGGTCAAATCTCCTCGACATCGAAGACGTATCTTTGGCCCAAATCTTTCAAATTCTCAGTCCCTCTGACTTGAAGGGCTTGGTTTCAGACCACATTTTGTCTAGCAGTAAAGTTGGATTCAAAGTGGGATCCATCCATCGACAACCCCCTGACGATGTGGTAGATGGTGGCATCATTCTCCGAAACCTTCCCTTGGATTTGATCTGCCGGAAAATATCCGTTCTCGGGATTCGCTCCTTTGGAGCCTTTCACGGCGTGTCCATACCTAGAAAAAGTAAGGCTGACTGCGCCAAAACGTTGACCAACCATGTCTGTTCAAATAACTGCGGCCTACTCTTCTTCGTGCTCGTTCCAATCGAGCCAATTCAACGGAAGCGCTCGCTTCTGTACGACGACAGTAACGGTCCCTTTGTCTGGGAAACGACGTTTGAGATGGATCGAGATTCGTATCCACCGAAACCCTGTACGATGCGTGATGTCGCCAGAGTAATGGCAAAATATTGTCAAGATTTAACACCGGAGGCCATTGAGGAGAACGGGTGTGCTGTGTGTGGGCAGCTTGTCAAACTTCGGGAACTTGAAACTTTGAATATTTCCAATGAAACTCTTAACTTGCTTGTGGAACCCGAGGCTACCAAAGGCATACGTGTCAATTCGGACGACGTTGGGGATGCGACGCCGGCACCTGTCCTGATCCCAGAGCTCACCAGCTACTGTTTGAGTTGCCGCACTTCACTTGCGAACGGTATACGGCCAAAGAACGCTTTGGCCAATTATTTATGGCTGGGACGTGTACCGGAGGAACTGAAAGACCTCACATTGGCAGAACAGTCTTTGATATCTCGCGTTCGCTACAACAGGTGTGTGGTACGAATTTCAAGCGGCCATGCCAAAATGATTGCTAACGTTATCGCTTTTGAACATCCCACCTTAAAAATCTACGACACCTTACCCATGCCACGCAAGGACTTGGAAGAGGTACTCGCTGTGGTATTCACGGGTGTGAATGAACCTTCCCAAGATGATCTGAAGAGAACGCCGGTACTTGTCCGACGAAACAAAGTCAAAGGCGCTTTGGAATGGTTAAAATTGAACCATAGTGATTACGCCGACTTAGAAATAGACTACAATACTTTGAACTCGTACCCTCTGGAACACGTCCCAGTGGATGTGTTGTATAATCACACATCTATAGAGGAGGGGAATGTTCCCTCTCAAGCCAAGAGTCAGTTTGACAATGACGATGAAATGGGAACGGAGTCTGGTCCTTGTCCTTTCACAGTGCATGGTTTGACAACTGAGAAATTTGAAAGGATGTCTACCATGGAACGCAAAGCCGCCGCTCTCCAACACGTTCATAACGGAGGTTCCATGATGGCTGTGGGTCATGATACCTCTCCTCAGTCAATCTATGATAACCCAACTCTGTATCCCAAAATGTTCCCTTGGCTATTCCCATACGGCCTTGGGGGGGTGGGACAGGCGAAGCACTTTAAGTTGATCTCGAAGGAAGCTCATCTTAAGTGGCTGTTGATGTACTATGACAAAAGATTTCAGGAAGACGCTGGCTTCATAATAGTAGCGTTCAATCACCAAGTGATTAAGCAAGGCACTTCGGGAAGCTTCATGATGGTTAAACGGAATAACTTTGTCAAAGTTGCCGAGTCACTGCGTAGCCTCAACCCAGCGGTGTTGACTTCAATATCTGAACGGCTTAAACAAGGTATCAAAATCGTACCCGAAACGGCTCAGGAAAAGCAGTGTTTTTCACTACTGGATCAAATAGAGTACGTTGGTGGGCATGTGAACGGCTCGATAGCAAGTAAGAAATTCCAACGGAATGAAGTGTGGTCACTCATATCGTTCAACAATGCACCAAGTTGGTTCCTTACGCTTTCATTTTGCGATAACAAACATCCTTTGTGTCTGTACTTGGCCGGCCACGAAGTGGATTTCAAAGTGGACCTAATGCCTTCTTCCGTTAGACAACATTTGATCACCAGGAACCCAGTTGCCTGTGCTCGGTTCTTTCATTACTTAGTTGAACTATTTCTTCGACACATTTGCGGATGGCACGATGAAGAACGTATCAAAGGCATTTTCGGTAAGCCCTCCGCATATTACGGGACTGTTGAACAGCAGGGTCGAATGACTCTGCATCTACATCTGTTGCTTTGGATCGATGGTGCTCCACCACCCCAAGTTATTCGCGAGAGACTGATGGCCAATGACTCGGTTTTTCAGTCAGAACTGATTGCGTATCTCGAGAGCTGTCAAGTCGGTGAGTTCCTAACCGGGTCTAAAGACGAAGTCACAGCCAGAGTTCCTGTGAATAACAACTCTACTGATAAGGGCCTACATACTTTGTTGCGACCAGATAACTTGAATGAACCAGCACCGGTTGATTATCAGGATCCGACTTTGACCCTCCCGGAACCTCCGCCGATTCCAATCTGCAACGAAGACTGTGGCGGGGACTGCTGCCAAGCGCTTGACAAATGGTACAAACGTTTCAAAGCTACGGTTGATGACCTTCTCCTGCGATCCAACGTGCATCGTTGCTTTTCCCGCAGAGACAACAACCAAGTCAAGCAGAACGTCACTGATGTCAAGAAACCTGTCCCCAAGCAACACCTTACTGGAAAGGGCTGCATCAATCGAAACGGCGAGTGTACAGCAAGATTCCCCCGTGATACCTTTCTGAAGTCCATGGTAAGCCTACACAACGGCCACGTGAATCTCAAAAAGCTTGAACCGTACTTGAACAACGTTACACCAGTAATCACCGCTCTATGTCGTTGCAATACGGACACAACTTGCTTGTTATCTGGGACGGCAGTCAAAGCCACAGTAGGATACGTGACAGATTATTTGACCAAGGCCTGGCTCAAGACTCACCAAGTTTTTTCGGCCATGTACGATGCGTTCAACAAAAATATATCATTGCTCGATTCGGACGAAAAACCAGGTAACAGCGCAAGGAAAATGGTTCTAAAGATCGTTAATTCATTAAGTTCGAAAATGGAAGTGGGGGCACCTATGGCTGCTTTGTTCTTGCTCGGCAATCCGGATCGTTACTGTAGCCACGAGTTCGTGTCCTTCTACTGGCGGAACTTTGTAACCTTTGTCCGGAATGAGTGGATTGCCCTGGAAGAGTCTGAAAATGAGGTTTGCGAGCCCTGTACGTATCCAGTCGAGGTCGACATGGGGATCGATCGAGTGGCAAACTCAGGACAGGCTGGACTGGAACCGGATGTTCGAGGTGAACAAACTGTTCATCTCCGTCGCGCGAATGGGTACTATGTCGGGAAATCAAGCACAGACGATTACAGGTACAGGCCTGTTGAGCTTGACGCTGTGTCCCTATACGAATGGATCCAATGCTCCATCAAAGTGAAAGCATCCACCGAAAAGTTTCCCGACAAATCCCTGTGTTTCTTCGAATTCCTTCCAGATCATCCTCTATCTGACACGCACCTAGTAGCATGCGATCCTAGGAGGAGGTCTAGCGTGGTGCCCAACTTGTTGGGAGGCTCTCTGCCACGGAAAGATGTCGGTGACAGAGAATACTACTGTTGTACGATGCTGACTCTATTTCAACCTTGGCGCACCGGTCTGGACCTGAAAAGTAGGGATGAGTCATGGGAAAACGCATTTGACAACTTCCAGTTTACCGACCGCCAGAACGAACTCATGAGCAATTTTAACATGCGTTACGAATGTTATGACGCCCAAGATGATTTCGCTGCGTCCTTGAGAAAGACGGCCAACGGCGACGAGGATGACTCTGACGATGACTTGGAGGGAGTATACCAGCCTGTCGACGATGGCGATTACGACGAAACAAGTACACCAACAGAGGGACCTTGCATGAAGTTGCTAGCGTTGGCCAGGCTTGAATCATTCACTGTGTTGAAATCAGCGGGATGGGAGAAAGGCAAGAAATTGATAAACGAACTGCGAACTGCCTTGAAACTACCCCGTATCACTCTTGATGGATCCGTAACTTCTTCCCTGTGGAATCGTGTAATTACCGCTGAAAAGAAAATGTTATGGAATCGAAGGTTCAAAGCAGCAGCCTTGGCTCAAAATGAACGTACTGTTACGGGTGAAGTGCGGAACGACGCATATATAGTTCCTGCGTCATTCTTGTCGAAAGACTTCCTTCCACCACAAGTAAACATGGCTGAGTTGATGACCAGGATCGTCGCTGAATGGAGCCTGAACACCGAGCAAGAAAAAGCGTTCCGAATAATAGCCAACCACGCAACTTGTGTCGCTCCTGATCAGCTATTGATGCACCTAGGAGGTATGGGAGGTACGGGTAAAAGCCGAGTGATAAAGGCCATCGACGCGTTCTTTACGGCAAGGAATGAAAGTTACCGTTTTGTTCTGTTGGCTCCCACTGGCACAGCAGCAGCATTAATTGGAGGAACGACTTATCATTCCTTCCTGGCTTTCAAGCGAGATTCGGATGGCACGGATGACATTGGGGAGGTTATCGAACGTTTGAAAATGGTTGGGTACATCTTCCTTGATGAAACGTCCATGATCAGCTGCCTGCAGCTATGTCGCATAAGTGCAAGGTGTTGCGACGTACTTGGAGTATACGAAAAACCTTTTGGGGGCTTAAACGTTATCCTGTGCGGTGATTTCTCTCAGCTTCCTCCGGTGGGTGGCCTGGCGTTGTTCAACCGGAATGTCCTGGTCTCTAAGTCTGCCAAGCAATCAGATTGGGAACAGCTGAACACCATTGGCCGTTGCATATGGTTACAATTCACGACGGTTGTGATCCTGAAAGAAAACATGCGTCAGAAAAGTAACGAGAACGGTGAGGAACTATTTCGGACCGCTCTAGAGAACCTTCGCTACCATGCCTGCACCGATAAAGACATAGCTCTGATTAGAAGTAGAATAACTTCCTCTGAAAGTAGCCTGTCTATCGACTCACCCGGTTTTAAAAATGTTGCCATCATAACATCGGAGAATCGGGACAAGGATTTATTCAACGACGCCAATGCCGAAAGATTTGCAGCAGAGTACGGAGAACAGCTGTATGAGTTTAGGTCAATCGATTCTATATCGGGCTCTGAGCCAAAACGCCAGAAAAAGAGAGGAAAGAAGCAGAAAGTCTTTGCTAACATCAAGGCTCTGACCAGGAGTCACCGTTTCGACCTTTGGTCTCAGCCTCCGCATACCAGTGATCAGATACCAGGCACATTGCGTCTGTGCATAGGGATGCCCATTTTGATTCGGTACAATGTCGCCACGGACCTCTGTATAACTAGAGGACAGGAAGGGCGTATACTGGGCTGGACACGAAAGCGTTATCCGGGCATGAGTGAGCAGTTCTGTTTGGACGTCCTGTACGTCGAGTTAACGAATCCTCCGCACAGCGTTCAATTACCTAACTTACCTGAAAACGTGGTACCTATAACGGGAATGTCAGAGACCATAGACGCCAGGATGGCGAACGATAAGTACGTTCACATATCACGGTGGCAAGTTCCCGTATTACCAAACTTTGCTATGACTGACTACTCCTCGCAAGGGAAAACAAGGGAGTTCAACGTCGTTGATTTGGCCAACGCACGCAAGTTTCAGGCGGCGTACACATGCCTGTCGCGTGGTACCAGTCTAGCGGGAACATTGATATTGCGAAGTTTTGATAACGCTTTGCTGTCTGCTCGACTTGATCCTCACTTAAAACGTGAATTTCGTGAATTGAACTACTTGGATAAAGTGACCGACCTTCAATATATGGGCTCATTGCCCGAAGGGATCATCTGTCAAACACGGTGGGCCACCATCGACAACTATGTCAAGTGGAAATCAACAAATGAAGAGGACACCTGGCATCCCGCTATTCGCACATTGTCTGACAAAGACAACGAGAATAGACCACAAGACAGCGAGGTCTGGTCAAAACCGCAGACGTCATTGAAAAGGAAAGATTTGCCTGAAGGTAAGACGTCCTCGCCGTTAAAGAAAAAGGCCAGATTGGAAAATGTCATCTCACCGTTATGGTCTACGCCGCTTGGTCCGTTGTGGGACTCAACGGATCACAGTTGCGCCTTCGACGCATGGACGTGTGTCCTGTACTGGATCTGGCAGGACGATCCAAGCGTATGGGAATGCAAACTGACGAAGTACAGTGCAATGATGCAGTCCATGATCCATGGATTTCGTGACATGGAACGTCTGGACCCTGAAAAGGAACTGACTGAGGTAAGAAATATGTGGCGAAGTTGCCTCCGTGTGGTCAGTCAAAGCCTGTATGGTACAAGAGGGGTTGAGTTAGTGTCGTTGTCTCTGGAACTTCTTGGAGACATTACCAGACCCGCGGCAGCACTAGTTGGGTGCGAAAGTTGCGGCCTGTCTTTCCATGACAGCAATATCGAGAAAACCGTGATCAGTTCCTATACAGCTGTTCAAAATGCGATCTCGGTGCAAGATCACGTCGACCAAGCCTTGGCTGCATGTGGTACGTGCCCCGAATGCAACGGTAGTGTGAGGTTGGTACATTCATATGAAGAGTTGCTATGTTTCCAGGTTGCAGACCAACACGACATCTTCATCAACGCTCGAATCACGGCCAGTCAAGGTCAACTGTTTAGACTGGCAGGTATCATATATTTCGGAGACAGCCACTTCATCGCGAGGGTTATAACGACTGAAGGCAAAATTTACTCACATGATGGTATGCGAGGGTCATACACGATTTACGAAGGGGCTCTAGCGTCCAAAGGATTTCCCCCCGAGAGGTTGAATTTCTGCGAAGGAAAGCGAGCATCTATAGCGATCTACGTCCAGGAAAGCAGCGGTCTGCGATGAAGAAAGATGGGGACTAGATGGAAAGCAATTTGTCGATGGAATTGTGGATCGACCTAATTTACGTACAGCTTGATTTGAACTGTGAGAGAATGTACAAACGGGTAACAATCTCTAAAGTGTACCTAGTACGGTAAGACGTTAACGGGCGCCCTGACCTCTGACGAACGAATGTCCTCGTCATGGATTCCACACCAGCCTGAATAGATGGGTAACCCCATGACATAGTGATTGAAGACCACTCTGTCCACGTCTGTCCAGTCCACACTGGCGTAGTCCTGCAAGGCACGTTCGTATTCCGGGAAGGATTGGGCGGCATCCATATGTCCATAAGGATTCAGCGGGAGTTCTGTGTGCTGCTCGATATGGGACAGATCGACTGTTTGGAAAGTAAGTCCCTGGTTTTGCCCCCTTGAAACTAGGACACTCACGGTAAAATGGACAACGACGTCCGATGGGGCCCGCACAGATAGCGAGGAGAGATGGCCCCACAGTCAGGAACAGGACTGGGGGATGCCCATGGACGTCGTCCGATGAACAAAGACATGTCCAGACCAAGTTACGTTCATGCAACCAAGCTGGTATATCAATGGCAGGGATGGGTGTATCCTCTTCGTCATCCGAGTCGATGCTATAATGCTCCGGTTGCGATGGCCTGGGAGGTGAGTTTCAAGGATCTCGCCCCAATAAATAAATAACTTACCACTCGACTCGGCATAGCCACTCTTCTTCTTCAATCTTGACAAGAAGTACAAGATCATTTCCATATACGCGTTGCTGAATTTGCATACGTCGCAACTCGGCGGGAGAGAAGGGCATGACAGGGCAGGCGAAGAAGAGGAGCGGTATGTCTCAATGCTTCGTACATGTTATGTATCGATCCATGTCCCACTGATGTCATATCGTTTCTGTGTGCTTTGTCACAGGTTCGGAGTAAGACAACTTGTCCAGGTCCCTCGTGCACAGTTAATCAAGATGGACAACGCGCAACAGCATGCAGGAAAGGGGGTTAAACAAGCAAAATCAGGGTACGTGTCAAGGTTTATGAAAGGCAGACACGGCCACAGATACCCTTTGCAGGCCCGGAGATGGACAGAGTGGACCCGCCACAGGGGAAAACAACAGACCATCTATCGAAGACTGGCTGATGGAAAGGCGGGTGGTGTGGTCCGTTCCCGAAAAGCAGGGGAAGGGGAATTCGCCTGCATTCAGTACGAAACCTGAACGCGACGCATGAGCAGTAATGAGGCATTGAACGCGTGGCGGTGAGTCCCAGCCTGACAGACTGCCTTGAAACCTTCCTCCCGTACTCATGGCAGTTGTAGCGAGAGAAGGATCAATCCCTTTCAACACACACCCTGGGCAACTTTGCCTGTAGACTGTACTGTCCAACTGTTGAACGATATGTTGTAACGCGAGGGGATAGGAGACTCAAATGTGAAACATCAATGACCCGATTCACTGGTTTAAGAATGAAACGACCGTAGTTCAGTGTGCTCCTGCCACAGAACCTTAACGCCCATGCCGTCCTCTTACCACGAAGTCCGCCAAGTTTGGGTGGAGGCTCAAAGACAGGGAATGGATCTAGTGTTACGACCATTCGATGAACCTTGCGCAGTGGTTGCATGGTACGTGGCACTAGCATCATTCCGTGTACCAACCCTCACCGCGATTAACGCTAACAGGCCCGTGGATGAGAATGGCGTCAAAGTAGAGACAGAGCTCTTGCGACGTTGGCTTCTGGACCGCAACATTTCCTGGCGGTGCTTCTGTCATACGCATCATCCCCTGGGACTACGACCATTGGCCGAATTTACAACATTGCCGCAGGGGACGGTTCTCGCCCACTGCTCCCAGGTATACAGTTGCGGTTTTGAACGTGAGTATTCCTTCCTACGTTACGGGACATGTTCACCAATTTTCAGAAGTGAATCTCTCCGTCATCAGGGAGAGAACTCAACACACATCGCCATATGCACACTTGCCAATCAATCCCACCCGTCGCGAACTTGAAGACGCACTGCGCGGAAACATAGAGCTGTTGGAAGAGGGTGACGGGAGATTGCCTTACTTTGAAGGCTGGTGCGGGGGCTGGGACTTTACCCAACAGGCGGAAGACCCTGCTTGGCCACACTGTCCTTGCGGACGGTCTTGACTGATGAACAGTCTATAGAAATAGCTGGATAACAAGTGCTATGAATATATACACGTTATGAGATCAGGCCAAGGCTACAGCCCCACCTAGAATCATAAGACCTTTCCGGGGGAGGCAGTCATACCTGCAATTCAATTTCCAACATACGTCCTCGCTCACGACATCCGCTCGGACACCCACTCCATCCTCGAAACAAAACCGCATGGTGTATTCGTCCATAATGGAACGGCGAGCTTGGGCACAATAGCCGTACTGTTGGCAGGTATGATGGTCCTGTTTCCAATCGTAAGCACGATCCAACACCTTGTATCCTCGCAAGGCATATTTGATGAGGCATTGGACAATCCTTCGGGGCAAGGAATCCTCAAAAAAATTCAATAACCCCACGGAACTTTCCGTCATCATAGGATAACCGGAGACCAAGGAGTTGTGGGTAAGATAGTTCATGACGAACGTGGTATGAAAATTAAAAACGGCGGCGTTGGCGACGGGGAACTGCGCTTCAATGACGTTGATGACCGTTCCGTGGTCCTTATGGGTATAGAACAGGACGTCTTTAATTCCTGTCGTTCACGAGTTAGGAAAGCCAAGAATGGAAGAGGTTCTTGCTCACCGTTGTCGGAAACATAAGACTCCGGCTCGTCGTCATGCTCATCCCCAAGACGCTGAACATAATCCGTCGCCCTTTCCAAATACTCCTGTACGACGGCCAAATGCCCCAGAGGAACAAAGAGATCGAAGTCCTTTGGAACCACGGTATGTGGTTGCAATATGTCCAGGGCAATTGATCCCGATACGACGAGCTTGTGGTCCCGCATGAAGCCGAGAAAGTCGTAGGGAAGATGGTTGCGGGAAAGAGTAGACGTAACTCTGTTTCGGACCTCTTGCTTAACGATGGCATAATGGGCGCGCGACGTCTGACCAAGGCGTGCGAGCTGAGGAACAGACACGAACCCGAGCACACGATGGACGACTTCAGGGGGCGTGGTGTTCCAGGACATCACTGATGGCAGGTCGCTTAGGTTGTCGTTCATCAAACGGGTACGAAGGGAACACACCTGTAACCGTGCAGGGGACAAAAACTGGAAGGAAGAGGTAGAGGGGGGAGGAAAGAAGTAGGGGGTATGGAAAGAAAACTTATCTCGGGAGGATATTTCACCAAACGAGGGGGAATGATCGGCCACCTTGAATTCCGGCGGACCGAGAGGCATTGATCCGCGTTCGCTGAATCGGTCGCGTCGGAACGCGGTAGCAGCTACAATGACACTAATGCCTAAAATCGGGAACGAGACGGAAGGCACTCTGAGCACAGGGGTAGGCAATTATTTTGTCAGTACCCCAGATAAAAAACACACAGATGGTAAAGAACATAACAGTGGCTGTTGAATAATGGCTCGAAACAGTGGCTGTGGAATAATGGCTGGAACCGAAATATGGCCTCGGAGTACAGTGCCGCGTAAGCGGCCCACTGTTAACAAGTTATAGTATATACGTGTGGCGGCAGGCTACGTTCGTGGCAAATAGCGTCGAAGGGAGCTGTGCCAACACACGAGGAACCTGATAGAACTGAGGAAAACTATCGGATTCGCTGACTGGTAAAATAATTACATCGTCGGTTTATATATGCTGTTGAAGCTCCAAATACGTGTAAATAGAGAGTACAAATAGAAAACAAATAAGGGAAAATATTCAGAGGATAGTAAACGCTACATGCGCCCTCCTGGTATTCGAAGAATGCCAAACAAAATTAGTAGAAAGGTGAATAACTGAGAGGGGGTGAGATTTAACATCATAAAAATCAGAAAAGCCACTTTGAGGCTGAGAGAAAGGTACCATGAAGATACCGCGACTATCCTGGGCCCATTTCCTCATCGGGCTCCCAAGGATTGTTGTTTTCATCTACGAAACGCTCGTCGTCGACGGCCATTCGATCTTCTCCACGAGCAGGAGTGGAATTGATGTAAGCATCGAAGAGATGGTCGACGGTGGGCTCGCTCGGACTGAAAGCGGGGTCCGTCGCAAGCTCTTTCCAAAGTTGAGTGGAAGAGTCGAGGGGGAGTTGATCGTGGGTGGTGATCGGTGCGTCGACGGGAGCTGGTTCGTCATCGTTGAGCGGTCCTTCGTCGATGGGAGGCTTAGCCTTGGCCTTGGAGGCCTTTTTCTTCCGTTTCGGGATCTTCAACGTCTTGACTGAGACCGCCAGGTCATCGGGGTTGTCGAGATGATTACCCCAGGTGGAATCAGGCTGCGATTGAGTAGCGCTTTCGATACGCTCAAGAAGTGAAAGTTTCTTGAGAGCGGGGGTAGGTATTTCAATCGGGGATTCCTCCAGCGGGTCGACACGCCCTCCATTCAAAGTCGACGGTTCCGGAGCCTTTGCCGGATGATCTCGAGGTGTAGGCGACGGCGATCGAGATCTTCGAGTGGGGGAAAGAGTAGGGGAGCAACGAGAGCGACGAGTCGAGTACGAATGGGGGCCACGAGACCGTGAACGGCGGTCGTCGTCGCGTTGACGCGGATAATGGCGAGGTGATCGACCCCTCGATGACGAGGGTCGATAGTGACGCCAGCTGTCACGATCGTTGTTGCCGCGAGGGTCGGCTAGCGCCGTGTTCCACTGTGTGTGGCTCTGAGGGGGAATAGGGCCGTGGTTGCGTAAATGGACACGTCGTTGGGCGTTCTGCGAGTTGTACCACAGGGGATGCCCCATCCCGCTTCCACTAGGCGTCGCGTACGGCCCTCCGATCGATTGTAAAGCGGGGGTGGAGAAACCAGTAGTGGTAGGCCCGATAACAGCTTCGACCGAATCGGCAAAGTTGTGTTCTACTAGAGCAGTGACAGCTCGTTCGTATCGGGTCGGGTCTTGATTCTTTCGCTCGTACATCTTCCTATTGAAGTGGAAATGCGCGATCTGGAGAGGTTCCTTGTCCACCCGAACGATCCCATGGATGTCGACATATGCCAGACCACTGGAGTGCGCCGGCCAGTGGTTATTGGTGATTTCGGCGACGATTTTGTAACCGGCGGGAAGGGCGTCGATATTCTGACCCTTTCGTAAGGCGTTGTCGGCCATGCAGATGAAATGTAGCTGAGAGGCTGAGAGGATTGTTGGGGGGATATCGCAACCGCACTCAGGATTGTAAGGGACTTCCACGAAATATGATTCATCGGATGTCCTTATGAATCCCGGTTGGTTGATCGAGGGAAGTTCGGGACAGGGGGATATTCCGTTGGGGTTTTGTAACCAGACGGTGGTGTGCATGCTTTCGCGAGTTCGAGCCCGAGGTTCAGGGACCTGGCGAGAAAGGCGAGTGGTGTCGTAGTCGAATTGGGGACGAGGACGAGAGTCATGATGCGAGTGAGGATAGGAGGAATTTCGGTAGAGGTTGCCTCGTTTGGAACGGCCTCTGCCACGGCCTCGACCGCGACCGCGCTCCATGAAGCCAATGCCTCCTAAGTATAGTTCCGGTTCGTCGATGGGGGGTGAACCTTTTCCATCGACGAGGTCCCCTATTTCAGTAATTTCCAATGCCTCGAAATACTCCGAGATCGCCTGAGTTTCCCGAACCTGATCATATGGCAGCCAGGTGATATCACCAGCTTTCCATCTGACTTCAAATGCAGCATGCTTTCCTGTTCCTTTATGGGACAATATCTGATCAATGGCCCACTCGGTTTTCACAACATCGTCTGCTTGGGCAGTAATCTGGGAGTCCAGTCTCCCAGGAAATAACTGATCGTTGTTGGGCTTGTGAATCCGGAGTAATGATGCATGGAATACATCATGTACTCCTCTAGACTTCAAGGAATCAGGCAATTCGATTCTAAATGAGTAGTTATTGAAATCTTGCAGAATCTTATAAGGACCAGTATATTTGGGAACGAGTTTTCGAGCAAGTCCGCGCGGGAATGTCATATTCTTAGTTGAGACATAGACGAGATCACCCTCGGCAAACGGCGCCACACGTCGGTGCCTGTTGGCCTCGCGTGTTTGCTTTACTCGCGCCGCTAAGATACTGTCATGGGCCTCCATGACTGCAAGCTTCTTTTTGAGTGCCCAATCTCGTACAGCGGGGAATTTGTCTTTTCCCGCTGAGTCCCATATCATCGCTCGAGGTAAACGTCCGTTATTCAGGAAGAACGGTGAGTAGCCAGTGCTTTCTGAACGGGAGCTATTGATTGCGAACTCAACCGCTGGGATCTTTTGTACCCAATCGGTTTGCCGATCACTGATGCACTGTCTCAACATCTGAGTTACCGTTCTGTTGGCTCGTTCAGTGGACCCATCCGTTTGTGGATGATACGCCGAGGACATCCGAAGTTTTGTCCCCATTAGCCTATGAAGCCTTTGCCAAAATACGCTCGTGAAGAGTCGATCCCGATCACTGACGATATCTCGAGGAAGTCCATGGTGTTTGTACACCTCTTCAAACATGAGTTCGGCCATTTCTTTGGCTGTCATGTCCGTTCGGCAGGGTACGAGATGCACCATTCCAGTGAGTAGACAGATAATCACTGTTAAGCTATCATACGACGCATTGCGATTGGAAGAGACAGGAAGAGGTCCCACAAAGTCCACTCCAACTGCTTCCCAAGGAGCAGTGGGCTCAGGTAATGGATTCAACAGACCATAAGGCTTTTGATTGTCTGGCTTGCTCCTTTTACAGGTTATGCAAGTTTCACAGAAAGCCTTCGTGTCTGAGACTAAGTCTTTCCACCATACCCTCTCTCTGAGATATGCAATCGTTTTGCTTGCTCCGAGGTGAGCAAGTAGTGAATGAGCTTCATCGATTACTAACTCTCGTGCATTTCGTCCGTCAATAGTGATTCTTGGAATGCAAAGAAGTCGTCGAGTGTCCTCTTTGAGATATATGAGTCCGTTGGTAACTTCAAAGTTTCGGAATTGAGAGGGGTTCTCAACGATTGGTTTGAATACCGAGTCATTGATATATTTCCCTCTTAGCTCCTCCAACATGTTCACTCCACCAGTGAACTGGACCATATCCCATAAGGTTGGACCTAGAACAGGTCCCTCGAGCTGAGGCTCCATGACAGGCTCAGGTACGACAGCTTTTGGTGTCAACTTCTTTTTTCCAGGGATTCTAATTGTGAGCTTCTTTGGAAGGGGAGGTTCGGGCACAGCAACCTCATTACTCTTTCTCTGAGTCTCGCCCTCCTGCTCTTGAGGTCCCCTGAGAGCAAACGACTTGGTTGCTGCGATCCGAGCAGCCCATTCCTTGTCGTTCTCAGGACGACCAGATTCCGCTGGAGGTACAATCCGCCGAGTCCGACGACTATCAACAACAGCAGCAAGCGCCTCGAGCCCCGTTAGAACGGGAGCCGTTAACTTGGTCAAACTAGGTGAGTCGTCCTCCTGAACATCGAAATAAGTGTATTCAGAAGGCGCGCGGACGGTCCCAGGAGCGTCATTCGAGTAGATGCGTGATAGGCTATCAGCCAGCACGTTTTCGGTACCAGGAACATAAGCTACGGTGAAGTCGAAGGACGAAATCTTTTCTAACCAACGAGCCTTTCGCCCTGAGAGCTTATCTTGATCCAGCAAGTGGATCAGTCCTTTATGGTCCGTCACCCACTGAAATTTAGCCCCTTGCAAGATATCGGCGTGTCAAAGCATTGTCTCGACACCAGCCAACATCTCTACTTCGTGAGTGGGATAATTCCGTTGCGCGTCATTAAGTTTGGCTGAGTAAAAGGCAGCAACTTTGGCTGTTCTCCAATCGTCTCCCTGACTGATAACTCCAGCGATTCCAGTGGCACAACCATCCGTAACCATCCAGATTGGTGGAGCACCAGGTGAGTAATCAAGTGGTTTTCGTCGGTGCTCACGAGCTTTGTGAACCAGATTCTTAACGTCCTCAAAGGCCCGTTGCTCTGTGAATCCCCATCGGAAAGGTACAGTGTCACCAGTAATCGCACTCAATATTCCCATTGGGATTCGCACTCCAGGAATGTCGTCTGCGAGGTACCCAACCGAACCGAGGAAACCTCGAAGTAGATCTCGGTTGGTGGGTGTTTTCCAAGCCAGAACACTGTCGACTTTAGCTGGGTCCATGCGAATTCCCTCATCGTCGATGATGTGTCCTAGAATATCCAGCTCGGGTGCCAGAAACCTGAGCTTTGATCAACTCAGGTACAATTGTTCCCGCTCGAGAACTTCGAAGATCAATCGTAAGTGTTCGATGTGCTCTTCTAAAGTACCGGAGTAGATAACAATGTCATCCAGGTACACGTCCATAAATCGTCCGATGTACGATGAAAAGATATGGTTCATTAGTGCTTGGTAAGTCGCAGGTGCGTTACAGTCCCCTTGTTGGACAACATGACTGACCATGTTTCCATCGGGTGTGGTCATTGCCGTTCTAGGTAGGTGCTCGGGAATCACTCGAATCTGCTCGTAAGCAGCTTTCATGTCCAACGAAGATCGGTAAGGTTTGTTGGCCAATCGACAAAGAATCCCCTCAATATCAGGTAGTGGTGAGGTGAGTTTCTTCGTGTTCTTATTCCTTTCCCTCAAATCAATCACCGTTCGCAGCTCTGGTTTGTCCTTCTTGGGTTTGGGGATGAAAAGCATCGGCACAGTGTTACCAGCCGATGTGATCTCCCATCTGCCCGATTTCAAGTACAAGTCCCTTTTCTCAGTCCACTGGGGACGAAAGACTTCTGGGCACTTGGACGGACGCCAAGGGTAGACTTTCTTCTCGTCAATCAGAGGTAGGGACCGGCACGGATTATTACGTAATAATCCGGATAGTTATCCGCGGATCACGGATGAATATGGATTGGATGGACGCGGATGGCCGGATTCATCCGGATTTATGAATATAAATTGTAAAATCTTCTGTTTTCTTGACATATAAATCAACAAACATCAATGTATTGGCTTGAGTCAGCTCTCAGAGACCTGAAGAGCCTATAATATTCTTGATACTGAGCAATTACAGGGAGATAGATTAAATCTTGGTTTTTGCCTGTTTTTTTCTGCCATCAGGTCACTGTTTGATGACCAGGCCAATTGCCATCAATTCAGCACAATTTAGCGGGGAAAGCGTATTTTTGGATGGCATCCAAATCCAGCTAAAATCCGCAGATAAAGCCCGCCATCCATCCGGATGTCCATTTTTGGATGGCATCCGGCTTAGCATCCGGATCGGGCCTATCCGTGCCGGTCCCTAATCAGAGGTACGGTGTGATTTATTGCTCGAAGAGGGGGAAGAGGAATCTCATCAAGTTCCTTACAGAGTGGCTCGGCCATTTTCTTTAACAAGGTACGAGCTTTCTCAACCGATCGATCGTCAACGCTGATTCCGCTGACAACTACCCGAGTGGTAGTATCTTCCTTGATAGGTAATGACACTGCGCTGCCAATGACAACGCGAGGTGGGTTCAAACCGACACACACTTGATGTTGATACAGGAAAGGAGTTCCCAGAATAAGATCATAATTGCTAACGTTAATGACGTCAAAGTCTCGAGTTTCGTCAATGTCCTGGTACGTGATCTTAGCATTGACTTTCGATGTGATCTTAGACTTGGACCCTTGTACTGCTAACTGGAGATTCAAAGGATCGTCCAGCTTCTCTCGCTTAAGCTTCAATTGATCGACCAATGTCGACGAAATGAAATCACCAAGTGAGCCACTATCCATTAAAGCACGAGCAGGATGTCCATTAACGTTCACTACAACAACAATAGGCTTTGGTACGATTCGTTGAGTTCCCTTTACCCACGCAGCATTTCTCTGGACTCCCTTATATGAATTTCGGGGGACCTGGATGCCTGCCACCTCGATTGCATCAACCGAGTGACTGGATCCTGAAGAGATATGAGCGTCACGACATGTGGGGCAGTCAGGATGACTTACGAAAGGTAAGTTGTGTCGAGAACTTCCTGGATCGTTGCTGAGGAAGTGAAAGTCGAGTTCGGTTTGAAACCAGTGCGCTGGTCTGAAGTCAGAGTCCTGGACGAACTTAGCCGGAAGCGACTTCAAAATGCCAAGTCCCCGATCAATAACTGTGTACGCTCCAACCTTTCCTGACTTATATATTTCAGGATGGATGCAGAAACGACAGAGATCGAAGGGGTCACTGAGGGCTTGGTCCTGGCTATAAGGTGCGCCCTCCAGGAGCTTTCGCTCCAATGCTTCTTCGATAACTGCACCGATAGTAAGCTGACTCTTGATCTTTGTCATAGACCAAGCAGCAAACTCCCGATCGCCGTTTCTCATGCTTCCGGCGCGTTTTCGAGCATACCAGGAGCCTGGGCTAGAGTTGGGATCCATGGCAAACGATTCTGGTACTTGATAGACCACATCGTGCTGAGTATCACTTATACTGAAGGTAGGTGACTCAGACTCGGAACGGTTTCGAGTGACGATGAATCGGTTGACCATCACCTTAAAATCCTCCCGAGTCATGCTAACCAATGGCTCTTCTCCTGGATAGGGAGCACCCATTCGAAGGGTCTCTCGAAGTCGTTCAAGATATGGATCCCCAATCTCAGCTGGAGGTGGATTGTCCAAACCATCCTCCGAGTCGGAATCAGGAACCTCAAAGATCGGCATCTTGTTTTCCTTCGAGCTCTCTTCCGAATCGCTTTCAGAGCTATTGGAGAGGCTCTGAAGTGGAGGTGGAGATGTAGACCTTTCACTTGCCCGATCAGAGTCGCTATCAGAAGAGCTATCCGATTTGGAAACGAATGGTAGCGGCGACCATCGGTTTTCGGGCTGTGGGTCAAATGGAGTCTCTCGATCACCATGACTTCGCTTCCTTTGGATAAGGAGATGATACCAACAAGGGAGGTTGAACCAAGGGTTCCTGAGGTGAGCAGCTTCGATCAGAGTCGTGCTTCGACGAACATAATCGCTGATTTCATAGAAATCGGACGATCGTCGTCGTACTCGAAAGCGATCATTAGCGTGCATCGGTGAATGCCTTGGAGTAGGATAGTACCACAGGATTCCGTCCCGAAGACTGCATTCGGCGACGTAGGCAATTGCATCGCCCATTCGTCATCCAGTGAGTGGTGTTTGCTCGACATCTAAGTCAAGCTCGCCCTGACGAATTCGAGCGTACCAATCTCCAGGGCAGAAGTTTGGATCGCGAAGGGAGCTTCGCTCAACGGTGCGATACCTCTCGAGTAGACGATCATACAATAAATGATCGTTCTCATATTCCTGAACGAACCGGAAGCGGTCGTCAAGAATCTTGCCACCAGGCATCGCATCTCCTGGGTAGGGTTGAGATGAATTGAGAATATTCAACGCCACTTTCTTGTAGGCATCTCCCAGGAAGGGAGTTTGGCGCCTGTGTGAGTAGTGAGCCCAACTATCCATGTCCAAATTGGGTTTTTGGAACCAAAAACCTCGCCTGTGCAAATGGATTGGCACTCGACGTGAGTTTCCGATTCGCCACTTAAGTTGGTTAAATGGCAAGTGATCCTCAACAAAAGGCATGGAGTTGCACTCCAATTGATCATCAAGGGGTGGGGAGATCTCGTCCCACCCTTGGAACGGTTCATAGTCATCATCAAACGACAATGAACTACAATCTAAGGAGTCTAAAACTCCACCAGTCGTCTCATTCGTATCCATGAACTCGACATTGAAGTTAGAAACTCCAGGAGGTCGGTTGGAGGACGACCGAATAGTGTTTGCTTTGGGGCAGTTTCGCTTGAGATGCCCAGTTTCCTTACAAAGGAAACATTTGTTGGCAGCTCGAAGATCGTCTTCCTCTCGCTTAGAAAGCTTCGGTTCAGACGAATGCTTCGAAAAGCCACCACCTTTCCTTCCCTTTGACAACTTATTAGAGGAGGAAGGGTTGGAACTGGAAGGCTTGTCTTTGGAATTGTGGTGATTGGAACTCGAGGAGGGTTTACCGGACGAGTTGTGATTAGATTGAGAGTTCCCTGAGTGCGAAGACTTCGATTTTTTCTTGTGATCAAAGCTTCTGGGCTGTGAAGACTCAGCCTTCCTCATGGGCTTCTCAGACAGCTCAATGTACAGTGCGTGGTCGATGACTTTCTCCCAAGACGACATCTCGGGGTGTAGTCGATCGCGCCACAAAGCTGACTGAAGAGAGGGTCGAAGGCCGTACCAAAGACGGGTGACTCTCTCTCTCTCCGATACATCACCAATCAAGTCCGCGAGCTCTTCAAGCTCAAACACAAATTCCGTGACCGTTTTGGATCCTTGAGACAGCGCGTTGAAACACGTTCGGCAGTTAACTCGAAAATCCATAGGAAAGATGTGATTAAAAAGAGCGGTGTACATGCTGATGATTGTCCAACCAGCTACGTTATTGGCAATACGCTGCTCATAGTAATCGTAAGCTTTCTTATCAAGGTTCCGCGCAGCAACCTGAACTTGGTACTTTTTAGGTACTCGGTTCATTTCCAACGACGACACGGTCTCTCTAAAATGACGCGCGAAATGACGAACATTCTGGCTTCCGTCGTATCTGAAAACCTTCATATTGCTGAGAATATGCTTGGACATCGAAGGTTTCCTGTCGTCATCACTCGACTCGGACTCGGAAGAACTAGAGCTCGAAGTCGAGGATTCAGACCCGGAAGGGGAAGAGTGATCTTCATTACGCGTGTGGCGTCGAGATTGGCGGCGTTGATCATCGTCGTCATCGGAGTCGGCTGCTCCGTCAGAAGAGGATTGGTCGGATGGGTCAGGGTCAGAGGAAGATGAGGAGGGGCTGGAGGGAGAAGAACTTACTGCACGCGAACGTCCTCGGGTACTGTTGCATCTCCCTCTCCAACTGTACTCCATTCCTGGGCCCTGGGCTATTACTTGCCGGCTAATGCATACGGATCCCCTGACCTCCATGTTGCATACCTGCGTCGGCGAAAGGTTCTACCCCTCCTTTTTTTTTCATCATTTTCGTCTTTCGGCCGTGTCTGGGAGGGGTCCGCGTTGTAACCAGGACCACCTGGAAGGAGATACTGACAAATTGACCTGTATAAAGCCTCGCCCATTGCTGAATCCTGTCCGCATCGCCCACAGTGGATCGATCGTACAAGGACTTGGTGTTTTCACCTCAACATTTGCTCCATGTCTCCTTCAACTCCTCCATCCAAGCGCGTGAAAGCGTCCAGGCGGAGGTATGTATCTTTCGTCAGTCTTGCCTTACCGTCCTGACTCCAACATAGGGATAGCGCAAGGACCCCCAGTCCATCTCTCCCGACTCCGCCTCGTACCCCTGGTGCACCGTCTCGTTCCCATCGCCAAAAATCTGCGATGCAGTCAAAGGCGGCTCGTGCTTTACAGCGCTTGAGATCTAAGCTTCGCCGGCGCTCCGACACTCACACCTCCTCCCCGGATGTGAAGAAAACTGGCTCCAGCCCCCTGCTTCCCCCCGCGGTCATTTCCAAGAAATTACACACTACCAAGAAGAAGTCCACGTCTACTTCTGAACCCCAAGCAAAGTCCCTGATGTTGTATGTACACTGTCCTCATCCTTCCTTCCGCCGCCTAACTGGTTTCACAGGGGCGACGTTATCGAGATTAGCTCTGACGAAAACGACAGGTACGTGGCCCTTCGATGTTTATCCCGTGCTGTTTAACATAACGGCAATTGCAGCTCGATGGTCGAGGACGATGCGACCTTCCAAGGTCGTACTACCCATTCTCGCGTTCAGTCTGCTAAACGTTCCACCACGCCCTTGAGGACTCGCGCCTACTTTAAGTGAGTCGGATGATTTTCCTGTCTTCCTTCCCTAAGCGAGACCCTCAACATTTGCTCAGGCGAACGGGCGAATCCCTGGAGGTCCCTCCGTCCCCATCGTCGCGCCCCAGGAAGAACAAGAGAACTGTCAAGACCCGCGCCGCTGAATATGACGGTGGGTCCGAAGGGGATGATTCATCTGAAGACGGAATGGACGATCTTTCCGATAGCGAAGAGTTCGTGCCTCCCTCATCACGTTCTTCACCAGCTGACTAGTCCTTTCAAGCCCTCCGTCTGTGTCCGATTTTCTGGCGACACTGAAGAAAACCAAACCTGAACAGGAAGATGGCGATCAATCTTCCGACTTCTCTGCAGGCGAATACGATTCCGACGACTCCTTCATGTGAGTGATCTACCCAGGCCCCTTGTCTTGCAAAATGTGACCTGATTTGTCTTCAGAGACGACGCTGCGTCCGTCGAAAGCGATGACGGACTTGTCTTGCCTTCCGATGAGGAGGATCAAGTAAAGTGAGTGTTCCCGTTTGTTGACCGTCCGTTATGTACCAACCTGCCTCCAGCCTGGCCAGCTTTCACAGTATCATTTCAAAACTGTCCCCCCATTTACCCAGGGATGAATACGACGCGGCAATCCGAGAAGCAACCCGTACCTTCAAGTCCGCCACTAAGTCGTCAACCGGGGCGAAGGGGAAGAAGCCAGCCTTGGTCAACAAGGGCAAGAGGAAGGCATCTCCCGCTGCGGTCTCTGACATCGATCAAGAAGATGTGGGAGATGAACCTAGGCGCCATAGTTCGTGAGTCTGCCTCTGCACTTGTGGTCTTCTGCGAACTAACACGGTCTGCAGCCACGTCAGGAAGAAAGTTAGGAATGAGGCCCCTCTTTTGACAGGGGCTCAGACTCCGGGACCTTCCCTGACTCAGACGTCTGGTTCGACATCGGTACAAACCATTGCGACGCCCGTTACTCCCGGTACTGGTCCAACCACGGTACATGCCACTACTCCCGTTACGCCCGTGGCTACACCTGGGCAACCTATCACATTCGCCACTTTGATTGCTAACACTCCAGGAGCGGCGTCTCGAAATCCCGGCGCCAAATATGTGTCTCGCTGTGATAGTCTCCCGGACGTTTGCGGCGTTGTGTTGCCAGAGGAGCTTGATCCTGTTCTAGGTTCTGACTATGCGGATCTCCCCAAACTCCGGTAAGTCTCCGTCATTGCTCGTTCGCTGAATCTCACTTGTCACTCATTGCTGTCTGCGTAGGAGTGGCAACATTCTGCCATGGACCACCACTCGAGGGCGGCCACATCCGACTTTTTCAGGGTGGGCCACGATGATACCTAACATGAATGCCACGTACGTCTGGACGTTTCCCCGATTTTCCTTTTCACCTGTCTAACGGGATATTCAGCTTGGCCTTGGAAATCATCCGATTCACCGAGGTTGGGAAATACATCAATCCCAGTCGTCTCTCCCCCACCGAGGTGCATCTTAAGGAAATCCCCGGCGATCCCCCACGCTACCTTGTTTGTCGCAATCGCCAACCTGTGTACGCCGTCACTCTCGGCGCAGTATCTAGGTCCCAGCTGTTCTCCCGTAGCGGTGTCGGGATGAAACAGAAATCTATCAAAATCCGCGGACACGAGGTTGAGTGGCCACGCTGGGAAGGCTTCATGGGTATGATTACGGGTCAAGACCCGCTCGCCGCTCAGTACGGCATGAACTCCATTCAAATGTCCACCAAATCTGACTTCACTAAAAGTGAGGCGGCTTTTTCCCTTCGTGATAATGTTCTGATCATGTGTTGCTTCTGTAGAGGAGGGACAAACGACTCCTTTGTACACGGACGAGTGGACCATCGATTCCGATGATAAGAGTACGTCCTCTTCCTATCATGATTGTCATACTCCTGAAGCTCTCCATAGTTCCAGTTTACGACGCTCGTGACGATCCGAGCTTTAACTTCGCTCACCACGCCTCCGATATTGCTGATCGATTGCCCATGTGGAATCCCGCGGACGGCGAAATTCCCAGGGAGTCTTGCGTGGCCGTCGCATACAGTATCGCCTTGTTTTTCTCCCAGTCGTCTCAGCAGTGGACTCTCGGGTGTAACATTCGCTGGGTCTTGGTGCTGGGAATTCCGGAGAAGCGCTCCACCGTCTAAAGTAAATAACTGGTTATTAAATAATTTTACTGTCTGTGTAAATCGGCCAAATCGTTATGAAACCACTCCTCTCTTCAATCTACTCAATTGCCGCGCCTGGAATCGTGAGTATCCGCCGAAGTGCCCCGTTGTCGTGAACTGAGCTTGCGGGAACGACCGTTGCCCGTCTTTTGAGTCTCCGCTGTCAAACTCCGACTCTGACTAAGCAAATTCTGCCTGGTGCCAGATAAACGGCGACTTCCTTTGCTCGACGACTACCGTCTTGAACGAACCTTCCCTGGTTCTAAACCCCACCGTGCTTCACGGCATTCTTGAATCGTAATCAGAATTCACTGCTGCTTTTAAACCCTAATGGACCACTGGGGAATAGCAAATCGTTCCCTGTATGGGGGTGGGGCCCGCCGTCGGTACTTTCATGCCCCTTCTCTCAAAGGACTGTTGAACGACAAAGGCGAAGTTCTGAACCTTACTTTTCCCTTGTACGACCTCCATAAATATGTAGCCGCCCCAATGGTCGCAGGCGAATTGGCCATGCATGAGGGGGCGATTGCTGGAGATCTGCCCCTGGCCATGATGGTAGACGTATTTGGCCGGGAGGAGCTCAAGGATCTTTGTGGTGTGCACGCGATCGATATCAAGGGATTGTACTATCGCGATTCTTTTACGGAGAGGTTGAGAGCGCATCAGTGTGGGCCCAACTGCAGAGCTTCGTATTGCATCTTAATCCCTTCCACAATGGATTTAAATTCAACCAAAGCTGGGATAGTGGATGTCACCACCGACGCGTTCACCAAATGTTTCAAAAATATTCGCGCTGATGCTCTTAAAGCCGTATTCCCGCAAGCGAGTGACAAATTTACTGCAAAAAACTATAGAGTTAAACGAATTTACCCTGTGGGATCTGAATTGGTCAACGAAGGTGAAGTCATGGTGCAGAACTGGCCGATACCAGATATGGTACAACATTTATCTCTGCCCGGCATACGCTCTCTAGCGGCCTTTCATGGACTGCATATTCCCGCTGAGTGGGTGAAGGAGGACTGTCAGTGGATGATGACGAATCACATCTGTGGCAAATGTCCACAGTTGTCAGTCGTTTTCACATTCCTAACCCCCAAAAGTCTGAAAATATCGGCAGCCAATCGTGATGAGAAATTTGAATGGTTTCCTTATACTATCGTTCCAACCTCTGACTATCCACCGGCTCCGGCATCGAAAAGAGATTTAGCACGAACCATGAGGGCGTTCTGCGACCAATTGAAGCCTGAGGCGATCGAAGAGGTTGGATGCGCTGTCTGCGCTCAGCTGAAGCTGAAGAAGGACATGACACCTCTAGCCGAATATGAAGAATACCTTCACGTTCTGGAAAACCCGGACGTCACCCGCGTTCTGAGAGAGTCTCCAGCCGACCCACCCTCGGGTCAGGTAGGTCCAGTGACCATTCCGGGCCTGACGGGAGTGTGCCAACTCTGTGCTGAGGCCCTTGTTAAAGGGCACAGGCCAAAACTATCTTTGGCCAACGGTCTATGGGTCGGTGACGTTCCCGATGTTTTGAAAGAACTGACCCTGGCTGAACAAACCCTGATCTCTCGCGTGCGACATAATCGTTGCGTTGTGAGAGTGGCGAGTGGACACGCGAAGATGTCAGCAAATGTGATAGCTTTCGAACACCCTACCATGAAAATATATGAGCGCTTGCCTATCAGAAGGGAGGACCTCGATGAGGTTCTGGCCGTGATCTACACCGGTGTAGCTGCGCCAACTACGGACGACTTGAAACGAACACCTGTCCTTGTTCGGCGTAACAAGGTCAAAGACGCCCTGGAATGGTTAAAGCTAAATAACGCGTGTTACGCTGATCTAGCCATTGACTACGAGGTGTTGGCTTCCTATCCTCTGAACGATGTTCCCGTCGAAGTGTTACACCAAAAATCAGAGGACTCTGGAAATGTTGAACCGGCCGCGACCAGTCAATTCGATAACGATGATGAACAAGGAACCGAGTCCGGTCCTTGTCCTTTCACGGTACACGGCTTGACTGGCACCCACTATTCTAAAATGACTACAACACAGAGAAAAGCCGCTGCCTTACAGCATCTGAAGAACGGTGGCAGCATGCTAGCTGTAGGGCATAGTGGAGATCCTCAATCAATGTACAACAACCCCAACCTTTATCCTGCGATGTTTCCTTGGCTCTTCCCTCACGGGATGGGTGGTGTAGGGCAAGAGACTCACGCAGGTGTGTTATCGAGGGATACTCACGTCAGGTGGTTGCTCATGTATCACGACAAAAGGTTTCAGGAAGACGCGGCGTTCGTCATAGTTGCCTTTAACCATCAACTCATACGCCAAAGCACAACTGGTAGTTTCATGCTCGTTAAAAGGAACAACTTCACAAAGCTATCTGAGACTATACAAAGGATAAGTCCATATGTCTTGTCCCACATATCAGAGCAAATGAAAAAGGGTGGAAAGTTCGTGCCGCAAACTCGTGAGGAGAAGGAGTGCTTCTCCGTGTTAGATCAAATAGAGTACGTTGGTGGCCATGTTAATGGCTCGATCGCGAGCAAGAAATACATGAGGAATCAGTTGTGGTCTTTAGTAGCGTTCAAAAACGCCCCACATTGGTTCATAACGCTGTCGCCTGCGGACAACAAGCACCCATTATGTATCTATTTGGCATCTCACAATGAAAAGTTCATACCGGAAATAGTTGGTTATGCGGAACGACAACACTTAGTCACAAGGAATCCCGTGGCCTGCGCTCGATTCTTTGACTACCTGATAAAACTCTTCATCAGTATCATTTGTGGATGGAAGGATGACCTACGAGACGTGGGTGTATTTGGACAGCCGTCCGCTTATTACGGAACAGTGGAGCAGCAAGGTCGAATGACCTTGCACTTGCATCACCTGCTGTGGATCGAGGGATCCTTACCTCCGCAGGTCGTTCGTGATAAGTTAACCGGACCCGATTCCGAATTTCAGAAAAAATTAATTGCTTACCTTGAAAGCTGCCGGATTGGGGAGTTCATGACTGGCTCAATGGCGGAGGTTAGTGATCGTGTCCCCCACATTCCGGAGAATACAAAGAACAAAGGGATCCATACCATCCTGAGTGTCCCCGAGTCTCCCGAGATTCCACCTGGCTACCAGAACCCAACGCTGACAATGCCTGAAGCACCACCTGAGAATTGTTGTGACGAAGATCAGTGCGTAAACGATGAATGTCCTGGATTATACACTTGGTTTGCAGATTTCGCGAAGACAGTCGATGACATAGTCTTCCGGTCCAATATCCACAAATGTTTCGGACGCAAGGACAACGCACCGTCAAGAGATGAAAAAAAGAAGTTACCGCCTCCACCTAAACAACACGCGACTGGCAAAGGATGTGTCAACAAGGACGGAATGTGCACTGCGCGGTTCCCCAGAGATACCTACGATAAAACAAGTGTCGACCCCGTTTCGGGTCACGTCGACCTAAAAAAGGGTGAGCCTTGGATCAATGACATTACCCCTCTGATTGCTGCGCTCTTTAAATGCAACACTGATACCACTTGCTTACTTTCGGGGACGGCTGTGAAGGCGACTTTAGGCTACATAACCGATTACATCACAAAAGGGTGGTTGAAAACTCACCAAATCTTTTCCATTATGCACGACACCTTCACACGCAATCCACGCTCGGGCCCAGAGAGCGATGAAAAACCAGGTAATGCAGCACGTCGCATGATTCTGAGGGTGGTTAATTCGTTGAGCGCAAAAATGGAGATAGGCGCCCCAATGGCTGCGCTGTACCTTCTAGGTAACCCAGACCACTACACGTCCCACGAGTTCCGAGTTTTTTATTGGAAAAACTACGTCAACTTCGTGGAAACGGAGTGGCAACGGTACATGAATGTTGTGGACCCATCCCAGCTCCCTACCCAAGTTACTCCTGCGGTCGCAAACTCCTGTGATGTCGGAATAACGCGCTCAAACAAGGTAAATAAGGAAATCACTGATATGGTGGAGGGACACGAACGTGAAACGCTGCTTGTGCAGAGGAGCAACCAGAAGTACGTCGGTAAGTCCACGACTGATGATTACCGATGTCGCCCCACAGAGCACGATCCCTTGTGCCTGTATGAGTGGATACAATGCTCGTTAAAGGTCAATGAATCCACCACCAGGGCTCCGAGGAAAAGCCTTCTTTTCTATCCTTACCAACCTGATCATCCGCTTCACGAATCCCACCTAGTGGCATGCGACTTGGATCGACGAGAATATGTCGTACCCAATTTCATAGGTCCGGCTTTGCCGAAAAGGGAAGGGAGCGATCGAGAGCAGTATTGTTGCACCATGTTAGTTTTCTTTCGTCCGTGGCGAACTGGTATCGATCTTAAGGCGGTAGACGAGACCTGGGAAGTTGCCTTTGATAAGTATAACTTTACGGAAAGGCAGAAGGAGCTAATGAGTAACTTCAACCTACGGTACGAATGCTACGATGCTCGCGATGATTATCCGAGTCTCTTCAAATCCGCATCCAAGGTCCCAATTGGTGAATCTGATGACGAGAATGATGACTTGGTCGACTGTGATAAGTACGAAGATGAAATGGGGGACGATGACGACTGGTTGGAGCTGAAAGACGGACCCAAGACCATGGAAATGCAAAGCGTGAAGGACACCAGTACGCGGGCCCTGAAATCGGCTGGGTGGAAAGTGTCTCGAAACGCGTTAGCTGTGAACGACTTCGGCCTCCCTAAAATCACTATTGATCGAAATTTCAACAGTTCCGCGTGGAAATCAATCATTAAGGGAGAGAAGAATAAGATATGGCAGGCCAAATTCAAAGCAGCAGAGGTGGCTTATGAATCTGGCGGAGCCCCCGGTCCCCTCAGGAACGATGCTTACGTTGTGCCAGCTTCCTATCTGACGAAAGAGTTCGTCCCCCAGAAACCGGAATGGGCGACCATCATCAACGACATTGCCACGAGGTTCTCATTGAACAAGGAGCAAAGAAAAGCCTTTGACATCGTCGCCAATCACGCTACTTGTGTAGCTCCACCGCAGCTGCTCATGCATTTGGGTGGTATGGGCGGGACAGGGAAGAGTCAAGTCATTAGATCATTGGAAGCCTACTTCAAAGCAAGAGGAGAACCATACCGCTTAGTGCTCCTGGGGCCCACTGGCACATCCGCTGCATTGATAGGAGGATCTACCTATCACTCTTTCCTCGGACTCAGGACGTCGGCGTCAAGCGGAGAATCGCCGAGCTCCTTCGATGAGGTCTTGGAAAGGCTGATCCAATGTGGTTACATATTTCTTGACGAATCGTCAATGCTCGCTTGTCGTGATCTCTGTCGCATCAGTGCTAGGATATGCGAAGTCCTGAACATATACGAACAGCCGTTCGGAGGACTCAACGTCATATTGGCGGGAGATTTTGCCCAGCTCCCACCTCCCAAGGGAATATCGCTCTACCGTCGCGCCGTGACGTTGAAGCAGACACCCCGGCAAACACCAGGAGAGCAAGAGACCATAATAGGTAAGATGATCTGGATGCAGTTTACTACTGTCGTAATTCTGAAAGAAAATATGCGACAGACCGGTAATCAACCAGAAGAGATCGCGTTCAGACAGGCGCTTGTGAACTTGAGGTACTACAGCTGCTCCCCCGACGACATCGCCTTGATTAGAAGCCGCTTGGCGAAGGGGCAGGGCGTGCTTTCCCTGGATAATGAGAAGTTCCGCGACGTGTCAATCATCACATCTCGCAACCGGGTGAAGGACCAATACAATGAATGTAACGTGTCCCGATTTGCGATGGAGAGTGGCCAGACAGTCTCGGAATTCTATAGTATGGATAAGCTAAGTCACGCTGAACCCAAGAGAACCGATGAAAACAGAGTATACGCACACGTAACTCATTTGTCCAGGGCATTGAAAAATATTCTCTGGGATCAGCCCCCCAACACCAGTGAGCAAGTGGCCGCTTGCCTTAAGTTGTGCCTTGGTATGCCCGTCATTGTAAGGTACAATGAGGCCACGGAACTGTGTATCACTAGAGGCCAGGAAGGTCGCGTGGTCGGTTGGACATCGTCCCAATTGGGTACGTCTGACTTGCGTCAAGTACTCGACGTACTGTATGTCGAACTCGTGAACCCTCCCAAGTCCGTGAAATTGCCGAACTTACCGAAGAATGTTGTGCCATTGACAAAAATTAGCCAGTCTGTAGAAGCTCGCCTGCCGTCCGATGAGTACGTGTGCATTGCAAGAAATCAAGTACCCTGTTTGCCGAACTTTGCAATGACTGATTATTCGGCCCAGGGAAAGACTCGGGAAATGAACGTCATTGATATTGCTGACTGCCGCAACTTCCAAGCTGCCTATACATGCTTGTCAAGGGGAACTTCTCTGGGAGGTACTCTAATACTGAGGGATTTCCCTAACAATCTACTAAAAGGGGATTTGAGCGGAGATATTCGCCAGGAGTACCGAGAGCTGGACTTACTGGACACTGTCACAGACCTGCAGTACGAAGGTCATTTGGCCACAGATTTCACTACAGGCACCCGTTGGGGAACCATAGATAAGTTTCGGGAGTTGAGAGGAATCCCCGTTCCCGCAGATGAAGTGCGAGGAACACCTAAGTCGACTAAAAGAGGCGGTCAGCCCGTGAAGGAGGCGGAGATCAAATACGAGATACATACACTTGCCGCACAGAACAAAAGGAAGCACGCTAAACATCCGGTTTCTCCAAAAAAGAAAAGGAAAACGACTACTCGAACAATGTTGTCTAACGACCCCATGTTGGCACCCGTTGGCCCAATATGGGATGGTGCTGACCACAGTTGCGCGTTTGATTCGTTGTACTTCGTCTTCTATTGGCTTTGGTTCAGCAACACTCGCCGATGGGGTCCAACACTCACCAATTTCGGACGAATAGGTGCAGCCGCGGTGCGGTCTTTTGAAGGTGTCAACACGCACGAACTGGAACCTGAACTGGTGAAGGCTAGGGACTCCTGGCGCACAGCAATTCGAGAGATCCACCCAGGCCAATACCCCGTCAGTCATGAGGGTGCTGATATATTGGAACTTTCGCGCCGATTGTGTGGAGTGCAGGGGGTGGTGCGTAACAAGGATGTTGAATGTCTACAATGCGGCAGAAAAGAGAGGCTGCGCCACCCACCGAGTCAATCTCTGGGAAGGTACAACATCTGCGTCCGGGCCCAATCCGTTCACGATTGGGTAGATGAAGCCACATTGCCGGTCGCTGAGTGTGAGCTATGCGGAGGAGATGTCGTGGGTCAAGGGGTGTCTGAGGAGTTGCTATGCTTCGATTTGGCGTCCTCCCCCGGAGTCGAAATCCAACCGCAATTGACTGTTCTTGACGGTAGGCAGTATAGGTTGGTGGGGATCGTTTATTTCGGAAACTACCACTTTGTGAGTCGTATGATAACAGCAGAGGGCAAAATCTACCTTCATGACGGTATTCAAGGTGCGTACAGCACCTCCGAGGGAACGGTTGGGGACGATGATTTTGAAGGTGACAGCCTTCGGTCGTCCGGAAGTAGATCACCGTCTTTAGCTTTCTACGTCGAGGGTTGAGTAAGGGGGTTGGATTAGGGTACGACGTTGCCTACAGGGAGGGAGGGGGGGCAAGCTGCGAGGTGGCTCAGGCGGGCAGTGGTGTAATGAGGTGGCGGATGCAATGCGGAATCAAACGTCCTATTACGACCCGGAGAGAGCGGCCCGTTTGGAGCAGCCTGCAAGTCAATTTCTATGAACTACAACGAGCGCCATGAGGAGTACAGAAAGCATACCATACCATACGTTAACAATCTAACATGTTTCACCAAGACCATTTCGAGGATTGCACAGTGCAACGTGGCCCAGCTGGTTAGATATGTTATACCTCTTAGGCCCGGCGAATGACGAAAACGACAAGCGTGAGAGCGGGAATGATGGCGACCTCCTGAAGACATTCTTATGCTGCTCCCAAAGGAGTTTTTGCGCTACCTGCTGAGCGTTGTGTACTCACTACCGCACTCAAGGGCTTCCACAAACGAGAACATGTCTTCTCCACCCTCTCCTGTGGTACTCGTTCACCTCACTGTTTTCGAAATCTCTACTTAACTTGCTTTCAGATCCTGCCTATAACATTGGATGAGGCTACTTGGTATCCAACACGTTATATCGCAAGGTTTGTCTCCAGCTGTATACCACCTGCCAGACTGACAAGAGCGTTAGATCTGGTCCCCGGAACCATGCTTCCTCGTTGAGGAGAGCGTTGAATAATGTCCTCGACGACACTGGGTCCCGGTCAGTCAATCTGAGGGGGGTCACGATTTCAGGCGGTCCATACTTTTCCCTCCATTTGAACGTCTACCTCGCCTCTGCACTTCTAGATCACAGGGATGCATATTACCGAGATTGATAGAACATTTAGGGACTGCACATCCCGTGGTATCCGCTGCGTTATCTCAGATTGAATAGTTCCCGTGCCTGCTTGCTCCAATTGACATCTCCCCATTCGGCTGCAAATGTGTCCGCGCCACCCGACTCTTTCATACTCAGCACCCAAGATGAAACGATCTCGTCGTTCTGAATAAGTGCTAGCATAATGGACAGCGTTAATTATCAATAACAGTAACCACATGCTCTTCAGTAAATCTCTGAATGGAACCCTTCGCCCGGCGCAGAATACAATGAACGAATGCAACGGAGCCCCACGACCCTTGGGCGCGTGCGCTTTCCAGTTTGGAGAAAGCATAGTGAACATGGGAAAAAACATCGAGGGAGAGAGAGGTGAGAGCGCGCAGATTTTCATCGTTCTCCGTGTTTTCGCGTTGGAGACGGTTGAAATTTAGCCGGAGTTGTTCCAATTCTGGGGTTGTCAGTTAGCGGTCTAGGCGGATACCTTTGTACACTTACCTCGTTCCACATCTCTGAGGCGCTCCACTTCCGCCGCGAGGGTGGACTCCGTGATAACATTGGAAGAGTCTAAAAGGGTTGTGAATGATGATGAGGGGACGCCTGACCAGAATAATAGGTCAGATTCACCGTGTGCACTAGATCGCTCGGTCGTGGCTGGGTGTGACATGGTGGACATAGGTAGCTTGGAGACGAACGAGAAAAGCAAGGTACTATATTTTAGCGCGTGGACAAGAGGGTGTTTGTAGCATTATGCATGGCGGATACACGGCAGCTCAGGACATATGTCAATGACGTGATGAGGGCGGAATTGGCTAAAAAGAGCTATGGTTCGAGAATATGGCCTGCGCAGGGATATACGGACGCTATGTCGATCATGAGAAAATTGTTTCTGGAGCAACCTCGGGAGGCAAGATTGCGGCTGTTACATAGACCCCTGCTCAAATTGACACAGCGGGTAAGGCCAAATACGGATGGGGACCCGCGTGTGGGATGAAAATATTCCGATTTCAAACGAGTCCTCCATTTGAGACATTGGCTAAACCAACAATGCGTATCGGTCCAGCCTTCGCTTATAAACTTAAAAAAAAGGGGACCAAACATGTGAACGAGTCGAGAAGACGCTGGGTGAACCGAACGATTGCGAAACCGATTACAAGACCCGACTCTTATACGATGTAGCCTGCCAAACACGTCGCCGGGACTCAACCATGCTCCCTGCTGCTTGACATGTAAGAAACTATGTACTTCTTCTGCGGCTGTAATATCAGCGAAAAGAGAATGAGGGAATCGGTCTGCGTAATGATCTCACATTTGGAAGTCTTGACGATGGGGGAAGACAAATCGGAATGCCAAACCCGTCCTGTGTCCTGGAGCCACCGTATTATTTGGGGGCTACCAAAACGCGGAATGGGATCGTTAGTGGGCCTGGACACCTGTCAGACAGAAATAAGGAGGTATGTGCGTGTCCAACGTACCAGGGGTTGGCCCTCGCGTAAGGGAAGGAGGCTTGGGCACTGTGACCGTCTCCGGTTTTGGGAATAGTGGGTGGTTGAGAAGACATGTAGTGCGGATTACGCTGAGAGGGGGGCTCAACTGGTTCGATCCCTGATGTCTCAAGCATTAAATGTACTTCTTGGAATAGGAGACCCTCGTTCAAACACCGGCTATCAGATAAACGGACCGAAACTCGTCCTTGCTTTTGCGTGATAACAGTAGGTAGGGTGCGATCCTTCGGAAGACACAAATATATTGGACAACTGGGTGCATTGAACATACAAAGTAGCTGGGTACCATTTAAAAAACTTCGTCCTCAGGGCCAGGCTGAACCTCGTGGTCAGAGAAGAGACCACACCAACCCAAGTGTTTAGCCTCGATGGCTAAATATCCGTCGTCTTGAAAAGCTCGGAACTTGTTCATGTTCCTGAAGGTAGCTCGGTCGAAGGCATTGCAATCCATCCCAGGGTAGAGATGGTTATAATTATCGACGAAACTGGCCGTTTGTTGAATGCTTGACAGATTGACTAGGGCTCGGTGAGCTCGCTACATCGATCAAAGTAGAATTGGACGTACGCATGAAGGGGCAGCTATACATGGACCCCGGGCAAATGGCAACAACATCTCCTCCTTCGTTCGTAGTGAATTTGGCGAGCGATCGCGGGCCCGGGTGTTGGCACTGGCAAATCCAGACCAAGGATCTTTCCCTCAACCACTGGAGAAGATCAGTGGCTGGGATCTTCGCGCCATCTCGGTTAGTCGGCCTATGAAGCGGTGTCAGAGGGGCGTTGAGGATGTCAATGAGAGTGCCATACCACGCGACAAGGCAGGGACCATAGCCATCCCACAAGTACAGCTCTCCAGAGTGGCGTTGGAGATCAACCCAGTGCTCAATGCGCTGGGCGAGGGTGTGGTGCTTAACAGACATGGAGGGAAGGTTTAGGGTCGAACGGTGGAGGACTTGCCCAAAGTTAATAACGGTCCCTCCCCCCTGGACATGTGATCCGTCAAATGGCAAAGCGAGGAACAGGGAATCGGCGATAGTACCTTGGTATCGCGTAAACATTGCGGGTTGGACATACTGGGTTAAAGAACGTGACCAATAGGGAATGTACCATAAAGGTTGGATCTAGCACCACTCCTCAGCATGGACGCGTCTGAAATGGAGCGTGTCGCCGCGGAGAGACGGTACATGCAGCGGCATTACAACGATCTCGTTCTGTACATCCCTGAGATGCGGAACGTATTGCGTATCAATTGGTAGGCATGTTTGATGAATATGGATGATCTACGCTGAACGACCTGTAGGCCTTGCGACGACGCTGGGGTGAAGTACACCCCGACGGCACTAGTGGAGCTGTTGAGAGGATGGAGGTTGGTGTGGACCTGTTTCTGCGGCCCCAATGCTCGCGGACGTCCTCCCCTCGCAAAGTTTGTTGTTTCTCGGACCAAGGGCGACGTGAGCGCAGAGTGCTGTGACAAACAGTCCGGCTGCGGCTTCAAAGGTATGTGTGCCCTCATGCTTCCATTTTTCACGCATTGACAATCATGCCAGTGGACCTTACAAAGATCCACGAAACCACCGCAATCGTGCAGGTGTATCACCATTTCCGAAAGCTCCAGACCGGGGATCACTTCGGCATTGGTATGGACATGTGCGTTGAGCTAAACGAGGACACTGGTATCCTTCATGGATGGTTAGGGTGCTATGACAAGATTAGAGTTAATCGAATAGAGTATACCTAGGTTAACATTTGCTAGTATAGATGAAGTATCGACTTCCTGACCACTACGCTCGACGATTGCATCGATCATACCTCGCCATCTCTTCCCTCTCAACCCAGCCTTCCAATTGAGCCTGCCAGGTGGCCCTGGTGACCTCTTTCCACTCCATAATCTCGGGACCAGTCATGTCCATTGCGTAGCCCACCACGCCTAACGCCACTTCGAAAACTTGAACGTATTCGGCAAGGATTTGAGCTTTAGCCGCCGCTCGCCTCCCACAGGAGTCCAAGCGCTGGGCTGTATGCCATGCGGACCACTCGGCTAACTTGTCGGCCCGTTCTTCGATAGGATAGTATTCGTTCAGCCAAGCCGCCGTCTTGTGATAAGAGCAGTCACAATACCCATAAACCCGTACACATTCAGGAATAGGGCCGGTACCTAGGCACGTATGTTTGAGATCAGAACCATGGTGTTCACGGGTGTTGACTTACGGGGCGGGGCACGCAGGTGATAACATGGGTCGGATGCCATCGAAAGGCCGGGGTTCATGGACCTAGAAACCCTCTCCTGCTCCAAGAAGCGGAGGAAGCTCGTAGCGGCATCGGGAGAGAGGCCAGGTAAGGTAGTCGAGCGCTGATTCATGGGGAGTAGTTGTTGCAAGGCAGTGTCAACGGTGAATGACATACCAAACTACTCTGACTCCTTTATCACATACACAGGTCGTCGGATAATCGTAGCGGATCATGTTTATTGGAGAGGGGCGTAGTCATACCCGACAAATACAAATTAGTTCCAAGGGCGAAGCGCCCCGATTGATCCGCCGGTCGTGATCGCCGAAAACGGAATGGCGGGGGAAGTACTCCATTTCGACGGCCGCTTATAAGTGAACGGGAACTGGACCGTCCATTCCTGAACAGTAACAGCGCATCAGGTCATCACATGGCGAACGATAGCGAAGGCCAAGTAAGCCAGTTACATGCTATGCAAGCAGAAAGTAGGGATCTGGTGCTGTCGATACGGGGTCAGCCAAGAACCATAGCATGGTGGGTTAACAGAGCTTCACCTTCACTGTGGTTGGTGGCTAAGATGTGATGCTAGGCCCCGCAACTCTCGAGGTAACCGTGTCGATCCTCACAGGTTCCAAGCATGGTTGCAGGTTCGGCACCTGATCTGGACTTGCTTGTGTCATGGACCATCGTCGAACGGTCACGCCGTCGCAAGGTTTTGCTACTTTCCAACAGGGGCTGTGGTCGTAGTATGCGGTGGGGAGTGGGACGACTGTGGCTTTCAACGTGAGCGATATTTACCATCCGCGTGGCTAGCCACTGAATTGTAGTAGTTGAACTTTCACAGATCGCCATGAACACGGCCATGTATACCGATTATGCGAAAGTTAAACCTGGCCAAACCTTGGATGAATACATGCGGGCAACTGAGTATGAAGGGGTTGGGCAAGATGTTGAAATGAGGGGGGGATGGTGCGGTTTTTTTGACAAACAGCAGCAGCATCCGGCTGTATTTATTTAGCAAGTTTTAATTACATGTACGATGCAAGATACACACGGATTCGGATCACATACTGATCGACTTTGTACCAACCAAAGGGCCTCGGAACCATGCCGCGCGAAGCGACGGTCCACAACCCACAAGTCAGAGGAAGATGAGGAGGGGCTGGAGGGAGAAGAATCTCGTCGAGATCGACGAGTCTTCTTACTCTTGCTGTCCTTCGCTTTCTTCGACCTCTTTTGTCCTTTAGAAATCGACCGGTGCTTCCTTTTCTTGGAACTAGGCTTGGGGTTACGCTTGGAGCCACCACCAAGACGATCGGCAGCTCGAAAAGCTTCCGCTAGTCCGCTATGAGGAGGGATTTGGGCGGACGGGCATGGATCTGGAGCACGTTGAGCTCCTCGATCAGGACTGATATTCATCCCAACCGAGCCTCGATCGTTGAATATCGAGTTCAGTATCGACGGGATAGGCAGGACCGACCGCTCACGACGAGGGATGTCGTTGCTGGTGAAGCCAGCGTTCTGTACACGAGCGGGTGGGTCTGGCGATGGTTCAGCGACACGGCGAGAAGGTTTGGATTTCTTCTTTTTCTTAGATTTCCTTTTCTCCTCATTGAAATGCTCGAGAGCGGCGGCCTGCGCCTGCTCGTCGAGCTCCGAGTCACTTCCCCAGTCTACACCTCCCCAGTTACGAGGATCAGGGCCCTTTCCCTTGTTACGAGAGGGACCGGGCTCAGGTGCGACCGCGGGTCAGACGTTCGAGTCGTCACTCGAATCCGAATGGGAGCTATCATTGGGATCTCCGTTCCCAGCTCCGGAGGCCATAACGACCTCGAAACGTCGATCGAGGTGCTCTCAATCACGTTGGGAGAGCTGCTGGACAGCGTGGTCCACAGCAGCGGTCTGTTCAGACAATAGAGCGGGGGGAGCGCGCGCATGCTCCTCCCCATCGTTCCTGTTGGACACGATCTCGCTCCTACTCATGGAGTCGAGGCTAAAGGCACGACGACGGCGAGACACGGTGGTCCAACCGTCCTTGTCGGCTACGGGCTTGCGGGGTGCGCGGTTCTCGTGGGTGGTAGAACCAGTGTATTGGAACATAGGTACAGGGGGAATGGGATCTCCAGACGGCACCGCGCTCGCCTGGGTATAATCGGTCCCTGCCACCGCGGCGGGATCCGATGTATCTATCCTACTAGTAATTCTACCTCCCCTTTCGGGGGTACGTCCTGCGTTCGCAACGACAGGGGACTGGGCACGAGACGCCGGCCTAGAGGCCACCACATCGCTGTACAGCGGAACGGTGACCTCACTCTCGACGAGAAAGCTATCGCCTTCTCCATCGAGAGCACCCGGCAGGGTATGGGTGACGACGGGCGGGGTCCTAGGTAACGCGCCGACTCGAGCACGAGCTCGAGTTTGGTACGTCGTCGATGGCTTCGGAGCCGTTTTCTTCATCCTGGACTTGACTTGCTGTTTGACGAAGGAAGTCGATGTCGAGGAAGAGGGGGTATGAGGGGTATCGGTTGTCGCTGGGTGCTGGTAGAACCGGGGTGATCAAGCCGTGGGTTTTCCTGGCGCCAAGCAACGTCGGGGGTTGCGAAAGTTATTCGCGAAGACGGTAGTTGGGTGAAGAGTTCAAAATATGTGGCGGCAGGCTACGTTCGTGGCGAATAGCGTCGAAGGGAGCTGTGCCAACACACGAGGAACCTGATAGAACTGAGGAAAACTATCGGATTCGCTGACTGGTAAAATAATTACATCGTCGGTNT